>CAMZMU010000043.1:51610239-51794306 GCA_947311845.1 Poa pratensis
CCGAATGGTCGTTGGGGGAATCGGGGAGGGTTTATGCACTCAAGAAGTGCACACGCAAGAACACGCAAGAACACGAACAAAGAACCAAGAAAGCAAGAACACAAAACACACCACGATGTACCCTGCTTCGGGGCCCTCTTGCGGAGGTAACACCCCTACTGCAGCACTATCCTAGTCAGTGTATAGCTCAAAGTGACAAGTACAAGCTGCTCCTCGAGCTGTATGATGATACAATGGTGAGAACTCGTGGTGGAAGATGATGCTACAAAGAGAGGAAAAGGCAGTCCGAGCCTGAACCGAGGTCTCTCCGAGGTTCCGAGCTTCCTCTCTATCTTCTCTTTTACCTTCGATCTCAATCCGTCCGTCCTTCAGCAGGAGGGGGTGAAGCCCACTATATAGGCCAGCCGGGTTACCATTGTGCCCCTCGCAGAACACTGTTGCCATGCCTCTGCAACGGTCACCACCGTACCACCGTACCTCGGTCGGGGACAAGACGTGGCTTGCCCATCTCCTGTAGCCTACGGCAGAGCTAGCATGTCCCCTCTGACCGAGACAGGACGTGGCCTGGCAGAGCTACCTCGTAGCCTTTACCCAGACCTCGCGTGGTCAGCGGTCGGAGACGTGCAGGCCCGCCGAACCCGGAGCACGCCTCTGCCATGCCTTGACAGACGCTCCCGTGTCAGGCGCTCTAGTACCCGGCTGGAAGTGACAGGAGCATTGACTCCGGCCCGACCTACAGCCCATCACCTCGGTTAGCTCGGCGCGTCCGTGCCGTACCTTGGGTCTTGCGCTTAATATCTTTTACTAGCTCGGATCTTACTTCCTTCCCACAGCTTCTCCTGCACCCACAACGCAAACCACCGCACTGAGGTAGTTAGGTCGGCAGAACATAGCTCGGACTGTGAACCTCGGCCCTGGCCACTAGTATACCTCGGACCCCTCTGGGCCAAATAGGTCGGCCTGTATTCTCCAGGTCAAGATGAAGCTCGGACCTTCCCAGGCCCAAACAGGTCGGCCCTTTCCGTACCTCGGCACAACTTGGAACACCACCTTATGCCAAGCCTTGACCCTACCCGGGGATACTCCCCGACATTAGTCCCCGAAGCTGGTGCGGTCCTACGACCTCGGAAGGAGGGCCGTAGCAGGTTCAAAACAAGCCTTACACCACCTCCTAAACCGACCTCCAACATAGTCATGCCGAGGTACCTCCCATACACCACCATCCAATCCGAGGTAGATATGCGAACTGAACTCTCCGAGCTATCTGACTCAGCACCAACTTGCCTCAAGATTTTCCGAGGTACGTGGCGAAGAATCTCTGCCCGGGCTTCGGAATCCGGACCTCTGCCAAGCAGATTCTGACCACACGCCGCCCTCGTCAGCCGGACCCACCGAACAGCGCACCTGCGCACTCAAGTACTTGACCGCCCACGACCCCTCGATTTTGTGCTGACCAGCGCAGGAAATCCGGGGTGGGCGGTTGCCACTCTGCGGCCCACGATGTGGCCGATCGTGCGGCCGCAGACCGCGTAACCGTGCGCCCACTCGCACACGATCCCGCGCCTCCCGATAACCGCGCGGTAGTGGCGCAGTTAATGCGGGCAGTTACCGCGCGCGGCTATAAGTAGGGCCCCACGGGTAACTTCGCCATCTTCTTCCTCCTTCACTCGCCCTCTCGCCTCCATCGCCACCAGTGCCGCCGCTTCCGGTTGAGAAGAAACACGTTCCCGCCGCCGCCGACGAGCAGCTCCTTCGTCGCCGCTGCGACCGCGTCACCGGCGCCGCCCTTCAGCACCTCGTTTTCACGGTATGTACTCCCTTTCCTGATACCCTAGGCATTGCCCTAGGTTTCTTCCTCTTTGCGCTGTGGTTCTTCATATGTTCTTGAATAAAACTCTATTTACCTCCTGGTAGATCTTACTTGCATACTTTTTTGGGTAGTAGCGAGTTTCATACCTCGGATAGATGCTCGCCTAGCATAGATATGCCTCTATGTATATTAGATAGCCGTCCAACTCCTCCTGAGTTAGCCAGATATAGCCTTAGATTCCAGATTCACTTTTTCTTTTGCTAAACTTCTGTGCACTCTTCTGCAGATTGATTCTGCCGAGATGTCTCCTCCTGAGACTTCGGAACAAACCGAGGTTCCAGACCTCGAACTGGAGGTCGGAGAACGAGCCGGCTGGGAAGGTTCGGATGTAACTCCGGACGAAATCCAGTGGCTCAGGGCGACTCGGCGGATTCCCGCCGGGGTAGAGTGTCGCCTGCCAGAGGGCGAACTCGAGCCTCAAGTCAAGGAAGGGGAACGGGTGGTCTTCGTCGCGCACTTCCAGCGCGGCTTCGGACTGCCCGTTAGTGATTTCTTCCGGAGCTTCCTCGACAATTCGACTCCAGGTTCATCACCTCCCCGCCAACGCCATCACCACTCTCTCCTGCATCGTTTCCTTCTCTGAGGGATACCTCGGCCTCAAAGCCACGGTAGACCTCTTTTCTCGCTACTTCCAACTTAAGCGGCAAGTGATCCCGGATCCGAAAAACAAGGATCTGCCCAAGCTACTAACCGCCTGCGGAGCAGCCATCATAGCTCCTCGCCGAAACTCCATCTTCCCACGTATCGCTACTCCGGACACCGTTCGCAAGTGGCTCCGGACGTGGTTTTACGTGAAGAACTCCGGCGAAGAGGACTTCCTCAATCTGCCGGTGTTTAACCTCAGCCCTCCTACCGAACCGCTCAACTGGGACTACACTCCCCCTCTCACCAGCGAAATCAAGTCCATCCATGGGTATGTTGCGAAATGGCAGGACCCGGAGGACCCTGCGAACGACGGGAAAGTCCTGACGGCTGACGATCTGGCCTGCACATTTGTGAAGCGCAGGGTCTCCCCTCTCCAGGCGAGGACTCACAAGATCTGCCACATGAGCGGTCTTTATGATCCAACCCGCCATACGCATGTTGCACTGGACAACGCCGCTGTAGCTCGGCGAGTCCGAGCTATCACCAAGTCCAAGATATCTGACGCTTGGACATGGGGAAGGGAACCCCACTACAGGACCAAGCCACCAAAACAGGTACGCTGTTCCGACGTTTTCTTCGGTACTCCTTTACCACCGAGGTCTTGCTACCGACGTTCATCTTGACCATTTTCTTCCTAACTCCTTTTCATATGTCTGCCATATAGCTGTTCTCCCGCCAGACCGCCGAGGATGGAGTCCATCCTGCGGACCACTTCGGCAAGGATCTTCCTGTCGAGGACCCACCATCCAACGAGGACCCTGACAACGAGGATTACATGCCCATTGCCTCGGCCCGCGTCACCACCGCGGGTAAGCCTCAAGCACAAGCTTCAGTTCAAGAGATTTCGGATGACGAGGAGGGATTTCTCGTCATGGAACCAATAAACGCGGTACCTATCTCCTGCCTTCCTCACCTTCCGAACTTTACTCCAGCAACCAGCCGGAAACGCGCTGGTGCCGCAACTTCGGCCGCCGAACCATCCGCCACTGGAGCCTCCGGACCCACTGCGGCTCCGGTCAAGAGACGTCGGCTGAAGAAGTCCGGAAATCCTCCTCATGCCCGAGGGGGCAAGAAGTTTCCTACTTCGGATGGGTAATGCTTTGCTTCTATAGCCAACAAAGTTTGTTGCTTAAACTTATCACCTCGGTACTAACACTTGACCATCTTCCTTCGTTGCAGTGACCCATAGAAGTGGATCAGGAGGTATCCTCCATGACTGCACCCGTTGGTGCCTCTGAAGCCACGACCACCCCGACGAACTCTCGCCCCGTATCTCCTCCACCGAGGTCTGGCCCGGCCTTGGAGAAATCTGCCCCCACCCGAGGCCAGAGTTCTCCGCGTCCTCAAACGGTGCGGGGACCAATCGCGCCAGCACTCCGGCTACCGCCTTGCCGGAGCCTCGACTCTCCCCCCGCAGCCAGACTGCCCGCAACAACAGCAACAGCAGAAGCTTCAGCAGAAGCAACAGCCCAAGCAGCAGCCCAAGCAGCAGCCCCAAAAACCAGTTCGCCAGACTACCTTGCCGTTGGAGAAAGGCAAGGAGAAAGAGAAAGAGATGGTGAAGTCTAAGGTCACCCCCAAACCAACATCTGGGTCTGGCACCCTGACTATCTCTTCTCCTTCAAGGATGCAACCGAGGTCTCCTCCCCCGGTGACACGCCGAATTCCTCCATTTGCCGCACCCGTTGATGAGACTGCTCCTCCGGCCGACGAATATGCTCGGAGGACATCTCTTATACTGGATAACCGGCCTGCTTCAAGCTCCGAGGCTGCTCAAGCCTTGGAGGCCTCGGTTAGGGGCATCGAGCAGGGCGGACCGTGGGGATATCCTCCTCTGCGCACTGACAGTGACCAGAGCCTCGGCTCCTTGGAACACTACAACGCAGACTGGAATTCTGCAGACGAGGTCTCCTCGGCCTCCCTAGCTGCTCCGGTAGGTGAGCACCCTGCGGGAAACAGCGCCTGCGGCCGAAGCGTCACGACCTACAAGTCGCTGCCCTGCGTGCTGCTCAAAACATCGACGTAAGTCCTATTCTCTTTACTTTCATGCAGTATCTCATCTAATATCCACCATTCCCAGTCCCCGAGATTCGAGGTAAACTATTGACGCTCCGCCGGAGTTAAAATTGTTTGGCTTGAATCTCAAACCATTTTACCTTACTTTATCATGCACCTCGGGTACGAGTCCCCGAGACTCCTGTCGAGGCATACCCCGGCAACATTTTTCCAATGATTTGACTCCGAGTCCCCGAGACTCTTGTCGAGGTATAGCCTTTCTAACCGAGCTATGTTTTTCTTCCTTGCAGAATACTATGAACGTCCGCACGGACATCTTCCATACCCTCTTGTTTGACCACAAGAAACTCCACGACGAGCACAAGGCCGTCCTTGCAGAAAAGAACTCTTTGGACGAAAAGCTCCAACTAGAGAAAGCCGAAGTAGCTCGTCTGGTAAAGGAACTGAAGCGCATCACCGAGCTGCGGACGTCGGAAACAGAGCAGCTGCAGGCGGAAAAGGCCAGTGTTGTTGAAACAGAGAAGAAACTTCGGGAGGATGCCGCCAAGGAACATGAGAATGCGCTCCAGTTAGCCGAGGCCCGCGCCACCTCGGCCACCGAGGCTTATGAAGCCCTTCAAGCTTCGGTTAACCAGCTCCTCCCGACGCTGGAACGCATCAACAAAGAAATGGACGGTAAGCTTCTTGCCCCCCTTATCCTTGCTTTGTCCTCAACAGTACTGGCTCTTTGCCGAACTGTTTCTTTCATTATTAACAGGCTATTCTTCTGCAGAGCACTTCACCTACACCCAAGTTTCGGCTCGCAATATCACTGATCAGCACAGGAAGAGGCGTAGCGAGACGAACCCCGCCTGGACCATTGAGGACCACATCGTGGCCATCAAAGCTCGGATCCATCCCTTGAAAACCATTGGGTCCGAACTCCTTGATGCAGGTGTGTCTGCTTTCCGAGCCTTGTGGCCTCTTGCCGATGCTCCCAATACTACGCCTGAGCTCGCCGCCAAGCTTCGTGAAGCCGAACAAAGACTTCGAGAGTGGCGCTCATCCTCGGCTCGCGCTGGAGCTGATGCCGCTCTCAAATTCATCATGACTTGGTGCGAGAAGCTCGACCTCGAAAAGATGGACACTCTTCGCCGAAATTCGCCCTGGTCCACGGACCCAATTCTCATCCAGCGGCGCGAAAAGATGGCTTCCTTCTTCGCTGGATATGCCAACACCAAGAACTTGAGCGAGGGAGACACCTACTCCGACGCCGAAGATGACGAGCCAGAAGAGGATGAATACGAAACAGAATCCGACGTCGAAGCCGAGCAAGGTGACGATGGTGACACCCGCGAAGCAGAAACCGAGGCTTCTCCACAAGCTGGTGCCGAGGTTACTGCCGACGTTGCCAGCACCTCCCAGGCTACCTCGGCTGCTGCCGACGTAATTCCTGATGCCTCGACCTGAACTCTGTTACTATCATGCTTGGCCAAAAAACTTCATTAAATCCCCGGTATGCCGGGACGCAGATGTAATCAAACTTAAGTAGTTCCTTTTGCTACCTCTGTTACTATCATGCTTATCCGAACCATGCTTTTCTAAGCTTTACGTCGAATCCTTTTGAATGATTGCTCGAGTTTACTTTCGTGTTTACTATGTTTGGCATTCTTTGCTCTTGACTACCTTTTAGGCAGATGCCAGTCGAGTCACAAGATTGTTGTTCATAGCATACAGTACTTGGTAAATTCCGAGGTATGTTTCAAAGTCATCCGACATAAACGAAAGGTAAAGACAGGGGTTAGTAAACGACACATGCCGAACTATAATTTTGGACCGAGTCCCCGAGTTCATTTTCATGTCTCCCACGTTTTTTCCTCTTTGCTCTTGACTACCTTTTAGGCAGATGCCAGTCGAGTCACAAGATTAGTTTCATAGCACACATTACTTGAAGTTTGAGACGAGGTTCAAAATAGTTCGGCATATGAACAAAACTGACAAACAGAGATAAAACATAAGCACAAGAGCGAGGCAGTCCCCGAGCTTTTACCTCGGAGTGCCGACATTTTTATTAAGGATTAACCGAGGTACATACATTGCGCCTTTCATGAGTAGAAAGGTCGGAGTAGAGCTACGTTCCATGGTCGCCTGACCTCTGACTCGGGGTTGTCCAGCCCATCTTCCCTTGGTTCCTGCGCATCTATAAGATAGTAGGAATCATTGAGCAGAGCTCGGCTCACAACGAACGGTCCCTCCCATGGAGGTGACAACTTGTGCCGGCCTTTCTTGCGCTGCACCAACCTCAGCACCAAATCTCCCTCGTGAAACACACGAGGGTTGATACTCCGGCTATGATAACGTCGGAGACCTTGCTGGTAAATTGCTGACCGAGATGAGGCCAATTCTCTCGCTTCCTCAAGCAGATCTACTGCATCCTCCCGAGCCTCTTTTGCCTCGGCTTCAGTGTACATTGCCACTCTGGGCGCATCATACTCGATGTCAGTGGGTAGCATAGCTTCTGCCCCATAGACCATAAAAAATGGCGTATAGCCAGTCGATCGATTTGGCGTGGTCCTTAGACCCCACAGTACTGCTGGTATCTCATCTATCCAACACCCCGGCGTTTTCAGCAGTGGTTCAATGAGCCGAGCCTTGATGCCGGCCAACACTAGAGCATTTGATCTTTCCACCTGTCCATTAGACTCCGGGTGTGCCACCGAGGCTATGTCCAGCCGGATTCCCTTGTTCATGCAAAACCGAGCGAACTCTCCAACAGCAAAGTTAGTGCCGTTGTCCGAGATAATGCTATGGGGGTAGCCATATCGCAGAATAATCTCCTTCAAGAAAGTCACTGCTGAATGACCATCCAACTTCCGGATTGGTTTCACCTCGATCCACTTGGTGAATTTGTCCACCATCACCAATATGTGTGTCATGTTACCTCGGGCTGGTTTGAACTCTCCCACCATATCCAAACACCATACCGCAAACGGCCAAGTGATAGGAATTGTTTTGAGCGCCGAAGCCGGCATATGCGTTTGCTTGGCAAATCTTTGGCATCCTTCACATCTCCGGACTATGGCCTCTGCATCAGCAAGAGCAGTGGGCCAATAGAACCCATGCCTAAACACCTTGGCCACCAGAGCTCTTGTGCTGCAATGATGACCACATCTCCTTGGTGGATCTCCAAAAGCATCTCCTTGCCTTCAGCTGGCTCAACACACCGTTGCAACACCTCGGTTACGCTTCTTTTATAGAGCTCCTTGTTGATGATGGTGTACGCCTTGGCCCTCCTTTGAATCCTCCTAGCCTCGGTTGTGTCACTTGGCGTGCTTCCCTCCGTTATGAACTTCATAATTTGCTCCGCCCACTCCGGCACCGGGTGCAAAGGAAAAAGTTCCTCATCCACCTCCATTGGCTCGGCCACCATAATCTCCTCCATTATTTCCTCCACCATCCTGCGACCAGTCCCCGAGTCTGGATGAGCAGTCCCCGAGGTTTGGTGTGCAGTCCCCGAGCTCTGCCACGCAGTCCCCGGGTCCGACCAAACGCATCCGACGTCTACCTCCATTGGAACAGGTCCGGGCTCTTGCTCCGCCGGGATGAAAATAGATTCGGATTCAGGAGAAGGTTTGATTGAAGGAGTTCTCAAGTGATTCAGGGCTACCCCTGGTGGTACTGCCTCTTTTGATGAACCGAGCTTTGACAACACGTCGGCAGCATCATTTTCTGCCCGAGGTATATGCCTGTACTCACACCCTTCAAAGAACCCGGATATCTTTTGCACATGGAACCGATATAACGCCATGTTGGCATCCAGAGCATCCCAAGTTCCAGAAGATTGTTGCACCACCAGGTCGGAATCGCCGAAGCACTCTACACGCCGGATACCGATCTCCTTTGCCACCTTGAGGCCATGGATTAAGGCCTCATACTCCGCCACATTGTTTGATGCTGAGAAATGAATCTGCAGCACGTACTTCAGCTGATCTTGCTTTGGCGAGGTGAGGACTATACCAGCCCCCAGCCCGATCTTTGTTTTGGACCCATCAAAATGCATTTTCCAATAATTATAGTCCGGCCTGGGTGGCTCATACTGCATCTCGGCCCAATCACAAAAGAAGTCCGGCAACGCCTGGGATTTAATTGCGTCTCTTCTCTCGTAATGTGGTGCATATGGAGACACCTCAATCGCCCATTTGGCAACTCGGCCAGTTGCATCTTTGCACCCGATGATCTCCGAGATTGGAGCTTCGCACACCACCGTCATGGGATGCTCCTGGAAATAATGCTTCAACTTCTTGACCGCCAGGTAAACACCGTACGTCATCTTCTGGTAGTGAGGATAGTTCTGCTTCGAGGTAGAGATCACCTCGCTCAAGTAATACACCGGTCTCTGCACCGACCTGCCACCTTCTTCGCGCTCCACCACCACTGCCACACTTACAACTCGGTTTGTGGCCGCAATGTAAAGTAACATCGGCTCATTGTGCAATGGTGACGCTAACACCGGGGCAGTGGACAACATCTTTTTCAGCTCGCCAAACGCCACGTCGGCCTGCGGGGTCCATGTAAACCCGGTACTTTTCTTCATGAGCTGGTACAAAGGTAAGGCTTTTTCTCCTAGCCGAGCTACAAATCGGCTCAACGAGGCTAGGCACCCTGTGAACTTCTGCACATCTTTCAAACACTTCGGTAACTTCATGCTCTCAATAGCTCGGATTTTGGCCGGGTTAACCTCGATACCTCGGCTGGACACCAGGAATCCGAGCAACTTTCCAGCCGGGACACCAAAGGTGCACTTGTCCGGGTTAAGCTTCAACCGATACTTTCTCAAATTCACAAATGTCTCCTCGAGGTCCTCGAGGAGAGTACTTTTTTCCTTAGTTTTGATGACGATATCATCGACATACACTTGCACATTTTTGCCCATCTGAGAGTGCAGGCATTTCTGCATACACCTCTGATAAGTTGCCCCGGCATTTCTCAGACCAAAACACATGACACGATAGCAATACGCCCCATACGGGGTAATAAAAGCGGTCTTTATTTGATCCTTTGGGTTCAGTGGTATCTGGTGAAAACCAGAGTACGCATCGATGAAAGATAACAGTTCACAACCAGCAGTGGAATCGATCACCTGATCAATCCGAGGTAATGGAAATGGATCTTTTGGGCACGCCTTGTTGAGGTTAGTGAAGTCAATGCACATGCGCCACACCTTGACCACGGCTGGCTCGTCTTTCTTCTTTTCCACCAGGACCGGATTGGATATCCAGTCCGGATGCAGTACCTCCATTATGAACCCGGCTGCAAGCAACTTAGCCAGCTCGTCCAGCACCACTTGTCTCCGGTCGTCTGAGAGACGACGGGTCGGTTGCCTCACCGGTTTCACCTCTGGCCTAACAAATAAAGAGTGCTCTGCCAACTCCCTCGGAACACCTGGCAGGTCCTTAGCCGACCATGCAAAGATATCCCGATTCTCACGGAGGAAGTGACAGAGCTCGCCTTCCTATTTCTCGCCTAGCCCGGTCCCAATGATGGCCACATGCTCTGGGTGCTCCGGGTCAATGGGGATCTTCTTGGTCTCCTTGGGTACCTCGAACGCCGCAGTTGAGTCCGGGCTCATCAGTCCGGACAGGCCGAGCTGTGTTGACTGCGCCATTGCCACCACTTGATGCAGCTTCTTCTTCTCGGCTGCGATCACCAAAGACTCGGCTAGGTTAGATCCCGCCGAGGCACACTGAATTGCTCGCTTGTAGTCACCCGAGATGGATATGATCCCATTAGGCCCTGGCATTTTCATCTTCAGGTATGCAACATGGGTGGAAATCATGAACTTGGCCAAAGCCGGCCTTCCAAGCAGTGCATGGTATGCACTCTCCAAGTCCACCACCTCGAACTCGATACTCTCAACTCGGCAATTTTCCTTGGTTCCAAATGCTACATCCACCCATATCTTGCCCATGGGTGCACAGGAAACGCCGGGCACAATCCCATGAAAAGTACAACTGCTTGGCATCAACTGATTAGGCGAGATGCCCAATTTCACCATTGTGTCTCGGTACATGATGTTGATGGCACTGCCATTGTCCACCAGAACTCGGGTGAACCTCACATTGTTGGTAGGCCCACACAACGTTGGATCTACCACCAGGGCATACTTTCCAGGACTCGGCATGATCCGAGGTGTGTCCTTTCTGCTCCAAGTGATCTCCTGCTCAGACCAGTTCATATAGGTCGGCACCACCGGCATTACTGCATTCACCTCCATGGCACGCCTCTGCACGCTCTTCTTGTCAGTTGGCTCGGTCACAAAGACCACATAGCTCGCATGAACCTCTCTATAGTCATTTCCGGGGTATTCATACTGCTGCTTGGTCCGGCACCATTGTTGTTGTTATTACCTCGGACATTCACCACATTCACGGGTCTTGCTGCTGCAGGCCTCGGAAGAGGTGCAGTGGTTACCGGGGTAACATTTGCTCCGGACAGATTAGGGTGGGACCTCGGCTGAAATCTCTGAGGTGGTGGTCCTGTTCTGATTCCTCCGGCCCTTGCCCCCTCTTCTCTGATTCTGCGGTTCCAGCTGCACTGCCGGGTTGAATGGTTGGCTGGCTTGCGCGGGTCAGTCGTATGGTAACAGCACGGACCATCTATCATTGATTCATAGGTCATGGGTGGCTCCTGGTTCGGACTAAATGCCGGACCATTGATTTTTGGCCTCTGGACACCTCCAGCTCCGGGCTGATCCGGGTTCACCGCTGCAACTTGGTTGGAGGTATGGATAGTCCGGCTCCCTCCTCTTCTGTCCGAACTCCTGACGGTCATTACACCTTGGTCCGAGCCGGTTGTTTATTGGCTCCCTCCTTCTGTTACGTGCTCCTGCCTCTGCTGCTGGCTGCATCGGATCACCCAGGGCATAAGAATCTGCAACCCGGATGGTTTCTGCTAGGGATCTCGGCATATCTCTCTGGAGCCTCTGCCACAGCATGCTGCCATGTCGACAGCCATCTGCAAACCAGGAAATGGCCTGGGCCTCTACCACTCCTTCACAGGAATTCCGAACATTGCTCCACCGAGTTAAGAATTCTCGGTCAGTTTCATGATCATCTTGCTTACATGCCGCCAGGAGCTGAGGTCGGTTTGGCCTCTTGTATGTACTAGCAAAGTTGCTGTTAAACGCCAGCTCCAAGTCTATCCAGGAGTTGATACTATACTCCGGCAAATTATTCAGCCAGATCCGAGCTGGACCTTCCAACATGTGCGGGAGATACCGGACCGCCCATCGGCGATTGCCCCCCGCAATGTGCACCGAGGATACATAATCTGTCAGCCAATCTTGTGGCTTGGTGCTCCCATTGTATGGCTTGGTGTTCCGACCTAACTGGAACTGAGATACTGGTGGTGGTGGCTCCTTCATGATCCGAGGTCCAAAACATGCCGGACCAGGAGGGCCTTCCTCCTCCAGTTGCTCAGACAAGTAGAGTCTATCCAGCTTGTTACGGACATCGCCTGGAGCTAACATCCGACCTCCTATCCGAGGTCCCAACGCCCCATCCACTCTGTGGTATCCAGCTCGTGCCATGGCCGAGTCTCCATCATCATATCGGTCATCGCCTTGACCGACGTTCTGAGGTTGCTGAACATACTCCGGCTCTCGCTGATACTGCCCCTGCTGCCGAGGTTGTTGCTGATACCTCGGGGGCGGAGGTGGTTTACCTCGGCCAGCCGATGCCGCTTGACCGCCGTTCTGATTTCCCTGACCGGAGTTACCCTTAGCCCGGCTCGCATTGCCTGGGCCGGGGTTTCCCTTAGCTCGGCTAGCATTGCCCTGGCCCGCCTTCTGCTTTGCTGCTAGGACTGGATCATACATCTGCAGCTGCTGGTTCTGACCCGAGGTGACACTCCGGGCTCGATCGGCTCCTCCGACGAGTGGAGACGAGGCTTGCCCCTTGGACACCTGACTGACTGGCCTAGCTGAATAAACCATCTCTGAATCACCAGCCCCGGCATTTGCTCTGCGGAGAGCCTCATTCTGCTGGTTAGCCACATATACTAACTCATTAACTCGCTTCTGCTGCGCACGCCATGCATCTCCAGATAATCCGGATAGCTCGGCCCTGCCTGCCTCGGCAGCTCTGAGGTTCTTAGCAGGGGAACTATACACCGGCCTTCCAGTTGACACGCGACTCCCACTCCTAGCCGAGGTGGTAGGTCGAGCCTCCCTGTTTAGCTCATCATTGAGCCCCTTGCCTCTCTGCCGCACCTCGGCTCCCCTATGTGTATCAACCGCTACCGGGGTGAAGCCATTCGCTGCATTGTACTCGCGCAGATCTCTATTGAACTCATCTCTAGCTGTTATCATTGCTACAGCCTCCTTCTGCAGCAGGACACGCTTTGCCTCTAGGTCGGCCACAGTCACCACTATGTCCACCCCTGGATTTACTGGGTCTGCCAGCGTATCCACTATCTCTACCAGGGTCGCACCTCGGCCCCGCAGCTCTGGGGTGCCAGGCAAGTCCTTCTCTAGCCTGGGCTTTGCAGATCTCACCTTAGCAACCTCGGCTGCCTTGGACTGGCTGGCATCTACTTTGCCAGCGGCGTCAACCGGACCTGTCACCATCACCTCTACGCAGCTCTCGGGGCGAGTGATGCGCCGACCTAAAGCCGCGAGGAGAGGAGTTTCGTCGTCCACGAGCACCTGCTCCGGGTACCCGCGAACAACCTCGACAGCAACGTACGTGACGAAGCTGCCGAGCATCATGGTGAAGCCGTGCTCGGGGAAGGGCTTGCCGGCGAAACACCCCGCGTTGTCGCTGATGAAGGTGAACTCTCCGATCTTGGCGACAAGCCCGGAAAGAACACGCTCGCCTGAGCCCGTCCGGATGAAAACTCCCTCCAACGCCTCAATCTGCCCCACGGTGGGCGCCAACTGTCGTGGTGGGATCACGGCAGATGCCATAGGTATGGCTAAGATGGGGCCGAATGGTCGTTGGGGGAATCCGGGGAGGGTTTATGCACTCAAGAAGTGCACACGCAAGAACACGCAAGAACACGAACAAAGAACCAAGAAAGCAAGAACACAAAACACACCACGATGTACCCTGCTTCGGGGCCCTCTTGCGGAGGTAACACCCCTACTGCAGCACTATCCTAGTCAGTGTATAGCTCAAAGTGACAAGTACAAGCTGCTCCTCGAGCTGTATGATGATACAATGGTGAGAACTCGTGGTGGAAGATGATGCTACAAAGAGAGGAAAAGGCAGTCCGAGCCTGAACCGAGGTCTCTCCGAGGTATTCCGAGCTTCCTCTCTATCTTCTCTCTTTCCTTCGATCCTCAATCCGTCCGTCCTTCAGCAGGAGGGGTGAAGCCCACTATATAGGCCAGCCGGGTTACCATTGTGCCCCTCGCAGAACACTGTTGCCATGCCTCTGCAACGGTCACCACCGTACCACCGTACCTCGGTCGGGGACAAGACGTGGCTTGCCCATCTCCTGTAGCCTAACGGCAGAGCTAGCATGTCCCCTCTGACCGAGACAGGACGTGGCCTGGCAGAGCTACCTCGTAGCCTTTACCCAGACCTCGCGTGGTCAGCGGTCGGAGACGTGCAGGCCCGCCGAACCCGGAGCACGCCTCTGCCATGCCCTTGACAGACGCTCCCGTGTCAGGCGCTCTAGTACCCGGCTGGAAGTGACAGGAGCATTGACTCCGGCCCGACCTACAGCCCATCACCTCGGTTAGCTCGGCGCGTCCGTGCCGTACCTTGGGTCTTGCGCTTAATATCTTTTACTAGCTCGGATCTTACTTCCTTCCCACAGCTTCTCCTGCACCCACAACGCAAACCACCGCACTGAGGTAGTTAGGTCGGCAGAACATAGCTCGGACTGTGAACCTCGGCCCTGGCCACTAGTATACCTCGGACCCTCTGGGCCAAAATAGGTCGGCCTGTATTCTCCAGGTCAAGATGAAGCTCGGACCTTCCCAGGCCCAAACAGGCGGCCCTTTCCGTACCTCGGCACAACTTGGAACACCACCTTATGCCAAGCCTTGACCCTACCCGGGGATACCTCCCCGACAGGTACACTACACAGGTTACTGATGTTCCATTCTTACAAAATTAAACATTACAAGAGCGATTTACCTGGCGATCGTCAACATCAGCTCCCCTCATGTCAACAAGGAACCTCAACAGGCTGGCATCCTACAAATATAATGGCAACATCACGAACTACCAAATAATATAGATGTTTTATACAGCAAACTGGTAATACCAACATGATCCAAGAAAATAAGGAGTGTGGGAGCCAACCTTCAGCGATGAGTAATCTCTCTGCTGGAGTTTTTCCACATCAGCTTCCTATATTAAGCAATGTCAAAACTACTACAAGTTCCAGAAAAAGGCACCATGTATGACTAAATTTTATGTTGGCACAAACCTGTCTCGTTTCTTTTGCATTTTTAATAAGATTGTCAAGGCAATCATTGATAACCTTGAGGTCACTGCGGAACTTCCGCTGTCTTGGCACTATCCATTGAGTTAAAGGAAGATTCCAGTAAGGGATATAAAAGGTGGATCGATGCTCAGCTTCAAAAAGAGTTCCATATACTGCCTGCACAACAAAAATAGAAAAAACCCAAAAGAAGGGTCAACAAAATTAATAGAAAAGAAGCAGTCATGTTTACTCCTCATAAACAAGCAAGATAAGTATTCTTCTGTACTTTTACTCAATTTTAAAAACCAGACCATGCACGCACTTTCTAGGAAGAAATGATCATCAAATAGTATAACTACATAGTGCTTTTACACCAACCTTGATTACAGGAGATTCCTTATTAACCGAATCGAAATCAAAATTGAACACTCCCAAGCCAATTATGTCAAGAGCCAAATTGGAGAATTCTTCTTCGAGGTTCACTATTGAAGATTTGTCAGTATGATCTCCCTTTTCAATAAGTTCTTCAAGTTTCAATATTGTTCTCTCTGAACATTTGGTAAATACTCTCACCATAGCTTCTATGAATAAGGCATGGAACCCAGGAGTTATAACTGCAGAACAACCAGAATGGACAAGGTGCACCATCAGCAGAATGTTTTGTGATGCAAGCATGAGGTTCACGTTAGCTTGACAATTTCGTCATAAGGGTAGCTGCTAATGATTGTATTTAAAAAATCATAAAATATGCTATTTTGTTTAACGATCCAAATAAGCCCTCGGTCCAATTAGCACGACTGGGGCTACTATCACAAAAAAATTACCGTTAACCTTGATTTCTTCCAAAACAAGTTCACCTTTTATTGCCAGGTCGGAAAAAAATGATATCACAAGGAATTCATCACTGGACAATAGTCAATCTGCTTCTACTGAGTAACAGCACCTTAGACTAGTGTACAGAACATGAAGTATGACTGCAGACAAGGAAGGCTTACAAATATTCAAGTATGATTCAAAATCCGACCTTTCTAACCTTTTCTCCTTTGCTTCCAGGTATCAAGGTCAGCAGGTATAAGACCCTTTCCCATTATTGGTTCAAGAATTTCAGCCAGAACTCCCTGATGTCAAGTAGAAAATTATGTAAGAAACAAACTACCAAACAAATCCAGTAGGTATTCCTGAAGTGTATTTATTATTGTTAAGTGCGAAGTTTGGTTGCGGGAAAGCAGCATATGCCACAAAGGAGGTGCCAACCATTATGGCCGGAACTTGTCTACAGTGCCAGATGTTCGGTGTATTCATTTACATACACTCACATGGTATGTATTAGAAAACCTACCTTATCATAAGAGAAAGCATTTTCCCGGAGGATGTATCTAGCAACAATTGGATCAGAGACAACAACAAACGCTTTGGGTCCAAAAGCAAGTTTGTAGACAGAACCGTGCTGCAAGGATAACAGGATACGTTAGCATAGCATGTGTTTTCCTACTGGTTACTTGAGATTATGAACCTAATCCTAAGGAAGTTACAATCAACGAAAATTATTTCATATCACAACAGCACAACTGGAACAAAAAGACCATGCATAAACTATTAGCATAACACCTTGTTATGCTCCTGCTGCTTTCTTTTTTTAATCTAGGCATGCACCTCATAAGGTATAATTTAATTTTTATATGGAAGTACATCATTTCTAAATGTGGTTGTGAGAGGTCTCATGTTCTATGATTTGCATGGTGCATAAGATATACCAAATCAAGAAGTTCGTTTTAATGTTGATCAAGGCCCTCTTGAATGATGTCACCCAAATTTTCAAGACCAAGCTGGGATGTCAAAAGAAAGGTTTAGTTTGCTATTTTCTGAGTATGATTAGCATCATATGCTGTACATAAGGAGAATCGGAGGGAGGGAAATCTATGGCATGATTCAGGTACATAAGGCTTCAATATGGCGATAAAAATTGCCAAATGAGACAATACAATTCAGGTGGTCATCTAGTCAAGATTACTAAATTTGTGGAATTATTCCATGTTCCCTCTTTCCATTTGGATATGAAAACAAATATATAGTTTTCACTCGTATATCATGCACAGACGTGTATCTAATATTCACGGCATGCTATTAATACACATTTCCAGTAAGCAGAAGAAATCACTACAGCAAAAATACTAAGTAACGCAAGACAGAGAGCAGGATAAGCACCTCAAGGAACCAATCATAGAGCGAATAGAAAAGGGGCCGGTCGAACAGGTCAGTGACAGCACCCTCGGCAACCGGCATATTCTTGAGGTTGCCGCCAGCGAGCAAATTGGTGAGAAGGTTGCTGGCATTGTCGAACAAGTTCCTCTTTGGCTTGGTTTTGTCGACGCTGGGCGATTGGCATCTGCATAAACAGTGGTAATAAAGGGTAAGCTCTGATTATACTCTGAAAAAAAATCAAAACCTGGTAATTTAACAGGCACAAGTGCACAACCACTATTATGTTTCACATTTGGAGCAATAGAGGAGAACACTAACAGCAAGCATTATATCTTATCAATGTATCAGCCAACAGAGAGCTGATAGGCCACTACTGAGTAGAAGGAAGAATGGGCAGAGTTGAGCTGCCTGCTCATCGTGAGCAGCTATGGAGTGAAACTGGCAGTTACTTCAAACAAGAAGCTAAAATTTGACACTGTTCTTGCAGGGCAGGTGGCGCAGGGCAATCGATCGAACGCCTAGTGGGCACCGGCACCACGGCCGGAGCCGAGCAAGAGGAGAGCTGCGGGTGGCTTCCGTACCTGATGGGGAGGAGGCGGCTCCTCCCGTGAGCTGCCAAGGAGGAGGAGGCGAGGCGGTGCGCGCCGGTGCTGGGCCTCGGGAGGAGCGTGGCGGCGGTGGCCGCGCTCGTGGCCATGGCGCGTGGCTCGCAGTCGGGCACGGTTCGACGGAGGCTAGCGTCGTGGTGGAGTCAAAAAGATAGATAAGGTGCCTCGTCCGGTAGCGCCGTCCACTGCTGCCACTCTGTGCGCGCCATCTGTGTGAGATCGGCGTCCGCGCCCGCTGGTTAAGGATGACTCCAACGGGGCGACGCATCGAGTCCGCGCGCCTCCGTTCCTGTCCGCGGGGGGCAAAAACACGGCCAACGGGACGACGCAAACGAACCGCGGTCCGTTTTTTGGTCCGTCGCGACGCATTCCTGGCCCAATTTGGGTCACCGATGCGTCGGCCCCGGATGCTCGCGGAGCGCTCCTGCGTCCTCCCGTGTCCGCCCTGGCCCCGCGTGTCATCGACCCCAATGGCTAGAGCGGCCACCTACCCGCAATAACTGTGGGCGGTGGAGCTCTTTAAAAGGAGCCGGCCGGGCGAACCCTAGAGCACAAACCCTAGAGCTCTCCTCCCCCACCACGGCGGCCACCACCTCCAACCACAGATCCACGCGCCGGAATGGCTGGAGAGCCGGCGCCGCAGCATCTGCTGGACCAGGCGGAGCGCGCGCGGCAGAGGGCGCACGGGCGCCGGATGCCGACCAGCCCGGCATGGTCCGGCATGATCCAGCACCCCGACGAGAGAAGGGCGGCGGAGGCCGCGTACTTCGACTGCATCGACAACGACGAAGAAGAGTACGTGTACGCCGCCGGAGTCGCGGCGGTCGCGGCGGGCACCGCGCCGCCCGAGCCTCCCATCGTCGTGGGCGGCTGTGTCCCCAGCACCGAGGATGAGGCGGTGCAGGCAGCCCACATGTTTAGGTTCCTCAAGGCCGGAGCCCCTCTTTGATCTTCCCCCTTGCCGGCCGGTGGTCGCTTATTAATTTTCTTCAAGTTTAGGTTTAGGTTTTAGGGTTTAATGTTAGGAGGAGGTCCTAGATTTACTATGTCATTTCAGTTTCTAAAAATGTAATCCTAGTATTTAAAAAAAAGTTTGGAGAAAAAAAGATGCAAGCGGACTCAATGCGTCGGCCCCGTTGGGCACAGTGGCCGGAAAGGGGCGGACCTGGGCCGGACGCGCGTCCTTTTGGCGACGCAAACGGACCAAACGCGGACCAAACGCGCGTCCGTTTGCGTCGCCCCGTTGGAGTCATCCTAAGATCGTGCGGCGTCCGTCGGATCGGAGGGGCGGTGGCCTGGTCGGTCGGAGAGCCGCCGGTTGCCCGCCGACCACGGAACGTGGCATGGCACCGCCGGAGGTGGCACGACACCGCACATATCAGGTCGGGTGGGTGCTCCACTAGACCACTACAACAGTATAACTACGAGGAACTCCTCTGAGCAAAAAAATCCCTTTTCCAAAATCAGTATAAACGGCATTCACTTTTCGGGTCTCTTCCATTCGCGGGTTTGGAGACTTAGAATAGAATGTTACGGTTTCATTCCGTTCCGATGTTTGGTGAGAGGCAATGAGGTGGAATGGAATCAATACATAATTTGTTATCACAACAATTTTGTTAGGAAAAAAATAGGTACCCAATATTAATCAAGCACACATCTAACACTAAAGTAGGATTAGGAAATGGTAAGGTTTTAGGGAAAAATATTGCTTATCACGGAAGCAAATCTGTATGCCTCAAATTTTGCTAAAGTTTGTTAGTTTCCGCCAAAACAGGATTTAGATGCATAGCCCACTTAATTAGTTGTCTCTATTAAGGTAGGAGAGAATTACGGGAGCAGTTATTAGGAGAAGCATGCAATCGAGTCCTCGTTTAGTGTAGGATTAGGAAATGGTAAGATTTTAGGGGAAATATCACTCATTCTAATTTTCAGCTAGCTGATTTTGCAATTCGCCATCAGCCAGATCCTGCGCCGTCCACATCTGTCTCGGCGCGAATCTTGGAGCGGCCATGTCAGTCTCCCCTGGTTTTGTCGGTCGCCGGTTTTTGTGGGTTGGTTCAGTCGAACCGGTTTTTTCTCTTGCTGTCTCTTCTCATTTCCTCTTCCCCATCTCCCTCTCAGGGAGAGAGAGAGGCAGGCGACGAGGAGGAGGCGCGAGCTCTCCCACGCCGGAGGTGGCAAGCGCCGCCGCTCGGGTGTGCCTGGCGTAGCCCCCTCCTTCCTTCCACTGCGCGATATGCTCCCCTCCTCCTATCCCGTCCCACCCCACCTCACCCACCCCACTCCCTCGGATCCCTCCTATTCGTCACGGTGGCCGGTGGAATGGAGATGCTGGGCTCCCCCGGTGCGAGCGGGTTCCAGCGCCGAGGACCTTGGCTCCTTCACTGACGCCACGGCGGCTAGATCCATGTGTGGCTGCATCGGCCAAGAGTTATGGCAACGACCTGCGCAGGCACCTCGTCCTCGAGCGATGTTTGTGGAGGCAGGCGATCTCCTCACCATGGGTCCGATCAACGTGTTCATCCGCTGCCCCTAGAAGCTTCCCTTCTATCAACCAGGAACTCCATGCATCTGGTGAATTTTGCCCTTCCTCCTATTTTGTTTTCACATTTCTCTGTTCCAAATTTGGCGTCTTGTTCAGTTGGATGCTTGAATTTATGCTTGCGAAGCTAGGATGTCGATTACTCTGGTTGATACCCAGAGAATTTGACGAAAATTTCGTCGCATGCCATCTGTTTGTTATAATGCATGTGATATACATTCTGTTCTATTCATGTGCTTATGTTACTGTTAGGGATTTTTTAGGATTTGCAGTAGACTTGGATAGTAGTTCACCGGCCAAGCCAAAATCCGTCCGGGAGAGACGCTGCTGGAGTAGTTTCAGGTTTGTGTATTTCATATCCATTTAATAGCAGCAGTTCGTTCATTGTAAAACATTTGTGTACTTCATATGCATTTACTTGTAGCAGTGTATTATCAAGCAGTTCATTATCAAACAATTTGTTTAGTTTTTTCTAGTATGTATTCATTTACTTGCAGCAGTGTATTATCAAGCAGTTCATTATCAAACAATATGTGAAGTTTTTTTCTAGTATGTATTCATTTACTTACAGCAGTGTATTATCAAGCTCTTTGTGTAGTTCATATCGTAAGTGGTGATTTGCTTGCTTATTTTGGTTTAAGTTGCTTCTGATGTCGTGGTGCCTTCTATGCTTTAGGTTTGATTCATGCCAACCATGGTGAAGGAATCAAACAATTCCTCCATGAAAGCCTTCGGAACAACAGCGCAAAGGTGACATATTGTTTGTTGTCCTTCTCGTGTGATGTTATCCATTTTGAGTATATATTTCTTACTTCGAACCATATTATACAGGTTATCCAGTATGGTGCATGTTTGGTAATTGGGCTTGTTTCTATTGGGACAGGAGATGAAGAAGTGTACTGTACGAGAACATGATGGTTGTCCTTTTACACAGACAGTGCTGTGGTTGGTGAAGCGGCTGGTATCTGCATGTTTTTACTCATGTTTGGGACAGCCAGTGAGATGTTTGTAGGACTGCAGTTATGGCCCTTGGATTGTTCTATGCAATGAACCTGAGCAGGTATGTGGACTTCAGATGCCTTCTATTCCATTTTATTCCAACGAACATCATACATCTGCTGCTAATTATGTATTATGCAACATCTCTTTGCCATCTAAAATTTCCAAAATAAATAAGCGTGGCTTCCACACCTTACATCTTCTGTTCTGATCATGCAGACTCCAAGAATTGTGTCCCTGCTCTCTGAATCGTACAACCGACATCTGAAGTCCACAGTTTACTTCTCAATCTTTATTAGTATTGAATCTCCTTTGCAGTACTCAATTTCTTAGTCTCAGTGTAATTTGCTCAGTCTCTCATTCTAGTTTAAATCAGTCTAGTTCTCATTCTTCCTTTAGTCTTCAGTCTCCTCAGTACTCAGTTTATCATTCTCTCAGTCTAATTTGCTCAGTCACTCATTCTTATATTGTTTTCTCTTTCTTCTTTATTTGCTTATTTCTTCAGTTTAATTTGCTCAGCTTCATCAGTCTATTCTGTTTTGGTCATTCTCTGAAAAATACAACAGGTTATTCAGTGTAGTCAGTCTTAATTCATGTTATGTTTTAGTCTTCATTCAAATTTTTGTTTTATCTTATTTTATTGGTCCTTGAGTTCTTCAGTATTTCAGCGCTCAGCTTCAGGTTTGATTCATTTCTTCAGTTAATTTGCTCAGTCCATCTTTATTTGATCATTCTCTTCTTTTCAATTCTTCATTCTTTATTAATCAGTCTTCTTTAGTCATCTTTTGTTCAATCTTCTCTGTTCAGTCTCTTTTTTAGTCTTAATTTCTCTGTCTCATTTTCTTGCTTAGTCAAATGTTGCTCAGTTCCAATTTTCTTATTTATTCATTCTCTATATGGTTTATCCGAGTAATTTCATAATATGAGACATTCTTACTATTTCTCTTATTTACTCAGTAATATGTTTTCTCTGTTCCATCGTCTATCAGTTTTTAGTCTCTCAGTTTTTCAGCTTTTAGTTTTAGTCTTATTTTCAGTCATTTCCTCATTCATCTCGGTTTCTTTAGTCTCTCAGTATTATTTTTATTTTGACAATTCAAGTATTATTCAGTTTCCTCAGTTTAGTCTTTATTTGGTGTATTCCCCAGTCATCACTTAGTCTCATTCTCCAGTGTTACTTAGTTTCATAATTTTTCTTTCTCGTTTGATCCTCATTTCTCATTACTCAGTGTTGGGTATTCTTTTGCCCAGTTTATCATCTTTATTTGCGTAGTATCTTCATTTTTAGCAGCAACACCAGCTGGCAGGACTACTGCCGATCAACCTCCAAGATGACCTACGACGGTGGTAACCATAGGGCCGACCACGGCTACTACAGCGGCGGTGACCACAAGTCGGGGCCACAGGCCAATCACCTCCAGCCCACCACCCATGAAACAAAGCGCAACGCCCATGACGGTGGTGGTGCACGAAAACACCATTTTGACGACGCGGTGGACATGGCAGTTATGCCCCTTACCCTTTCTCACCAGTCTTTGATTCTCTCAGCCTTCTCATAATGTCAGGTTTTCTCCCTGGTCTTTGGTTATGCATTATCTCAGTTTTGATTTAATCAATATCTAAGTTGTATAATTAGATAAGTGCTAATTTTCTCAGTCCTAGTCCGTGTTCTCAACTTCAGTTTCGAGTCGTTTTTTAATATCTCCATCGTCCATTCTTTCAATCACCATCTTAATTCAGTTCCCAATCATGCTTATGATTTCTTTATATTCTTCATTCAAATTTTACTTGTTCATTCTTCTTATTTTAGCTTTCAGTCCTCTTGTGAAAATGAGTAATCAAAAGATCTTTGAGTTTTCTTCAGATGTTCTTTGCATTTTTTTGAAGTCATCTTACTTGTTTCTTTCTTTTCTCCAGTATTCTTCAGTCATGAACCAGTGGGGAAGAGCACCTTCTTCTATGCCTATCTGCAGGATCAGTTTCATGGTTGGTGTTTGGTAATCTGAGACTTGCAGTAGATCAGCGCATGTCAAATAGTTCATTTGATATGAACTTGGTTCCGTTTTGTACCTCTTTAGTTTGTATCAGAAGTTGCTTGATGCTTCACTGGTTTTATAATTCCTATCTAGTTTATCTGAAAGTGCGTAGTTCTTATGATATAAACCTGTCAATTTGTTGTAAAGTTTCTTGTACCACATTGTTCTATTATATGTTTGTAGGAAAATGTCTCCCAACTTATGTTGTACTCAGGCTGCACGCTTCTACTATGAATCAATAGTAAAACCATGGGCTCAGAAGAACTAGCTCATTTTTACCGATGAATAACTGAACTGATTCAGGCTGGATGATTGCTCGATGAAGCTGGATCAGAGCTGAATCTGGCCTGAAATGAAAAAAAAAACGGGAAAAATCCAGTAAGCTGAACTGGACATGAGTAGTAAATAATTTGATGAATAGACAGTCGTGACCATGTCACTATTCAGGGGCAGGAAACAACGATGGTTTTTTCCCGCTGGCTGAAAAACCGGACTGGTCACAACTCTGGATAAATGAGAGAGGGAAAATGCCAAAGGAAAAAAGTGTCTGATGGCTAATTGCATTTTCAGCTAGCTGATGAATAGACAATCCCAAAAATATTGCTTATCACGGAAGCAAATCTGCATGCCTCAAATTTTGCTAAAGTTTGTTAGTTTCCGCCAAAACAGGATTTAGATGCATAGCCCACTTAATTAGTTGTCTATATTAAGGTAGGAGGGAATTACGGGAGCACTTATTAGGAGAAGCATGCAATCGAGTCCTCGTTTAAGGAAAGAATCGCGCGATCCCTCATTAAAGATCCAACGTTCATCGCGCTCGCCTGGAGGCCGCCGCGGCGCTCGTCTAGCCGCCGCCGCCGCCGCGCTCGCCTGGAAGCGGCCGTGCCACTGGCCGGCTCTCCCGGCGCCGGCGCGCCGCTGGCCACGCCGCCGAGCCACTGACCGCCGCCGCCGCCCTAGCCGCGTCCCCCACGCCTCGTGGCCACCGCCGCTGACCGCCTATGCCGCCCAAGCCGCGTCCCCCGCGCCTGGTGGCCACCGACGCCGCGGCTGAGATTCACGCCGCCACCGCGCTGCTGGCTGATATATGGGAGAGGTGAGGGAGAGGGAGAGACGACGCGAGGTGAGAGATGAGGAGAGAGAGGGTTAGCTAGAGAGAGCGTGCTATTAGCGAGCCCGGACGAGTGCGTTACGCGTATTGGTGGAATATTCCATGTGAGAACACTTGGTTCCGTTCCTATTTTCAACCAAACATATAAATGGGCTCTAGGTGTGGAACGATTCCATTACGTTTCACTTGGTTCCAATACCAAACACACCCCTAAAGAACACGGGAATTCACTAGTTCTGGTCTATTTTGCTTTTGCCACACTAAAATTTAAAATTTTGCTTTGGCCCCATTTTTCTCTGTTGGGGGATAAAACAAAAGCAAAACAAGACAAAAGGGTAAAAAAAACAAAATTTCACCATTTCCATTTCATTCTTGCCCCCATAAAGGGGAAAAACGATGTATTGTCAAAAAATGACAAGGCAAAAGTAAAAATGTCAAAAATTAGAGTGCTAAAAGCAAAATGGGAAAAAACTACTTCCTCCGTTCCAAAATACTTGACGTGGATTTGTCTAAATATGGATGTATCTATAAACTAAAACATGTCTAGATACATCCGTATTTACACAAAGCCAAGTCAACTATTTTGGAACGGAGTGAGTAGTATATAGCAAAACTAAAAGTTTCCCAAAAAACACAACAAGTGAGGAGTTGAAAACCAAAAGTAGGGTCTCAATGTAATGCCCATTTCAATTTTATATGATTGTTCATATAAGAAAGGCACACGTTCTTACCAACAAGTATGAGTGGATGATAGATTTTTATGAAATGTAGGACAAAGAGTTTCTTAGAAAATAATCCTACATATTTGATTTCTTCGAATCAAGCAACAATCATGAAAAAAAGTTACAAAAGGATCTGAATATACACAACTTACACGAAAATACTTTGAATCAATGAGTCGCTTGCATTGCACTCAGACTCGTCGAGCCGTATGCTTAGTATTAAATAAATTGTTATCACTGCTTTACCCCGACTAGATCTTGAAAGTTGAATCTCGGTATATATGTTCTGAACTCTATTTTCAAGTTATTTATATTGATGCATATTATTTTTTCATTCTTGCTGCCATAATTTTTAGTAAGTTATTGCAGTATTATATTTTCTGTCAATTTGTAACTCGTTTTATATTGTATATTCTATCTTCATACGAGTTTGTTTTGCATTTGTTTCCATTGTGTCTTCTCGCAATAGTGTATACTTTTCCACCTATTTGTGTCGTATAATTTTCTATTTTATTTTCACTCTTGGTTGTGTTGTGCATTTTCTAATTTTGTGTGTTCCACCTAACCTATTGATTGTTGTTTATTGTATTTTTGTACTGCTGTGTACTTTCTCTAATCCAAATGTAACTCTTTTAAGATATGTTACAGGTTCACAACCATCACCATGGTGATTTGACCATCAATCCTTGCAAAATATGTTGCCTCACATCAAAATGAATACAATATTTTTTTATTTGTAAACTTTTAAAAGTGCTTAATTTTTGTATCAAAAACAAATTGTTTACTTTTTATAAAAAATAAGAGTATATGTTGATACTTTCTTCAGAAAAATAGAGAAAACAATAAAGCAGAAAAATAGGGAAGGAAACGAGAGAGGCATTTTGGCTCCCGACCTCATATGCTCCTATTATATTAAACGAAATTAAAAAAATAGTAAAACATTTCCAATTTTTTTGTGGACGAACATATATATGTTTTTCAAATACGTGCCAAGTTTCGTGATGAAATGTCATGTGTGGTGCTCTTTGAAAAAATAACAAAATCAGTGATTTAAAAAGTATGTTTTTGAAATTGCATACCGAATGTCATTTCGTCATGAAACTTGGCACGTATGTTGGACATTGGTATGTGTTCACCTCCATTTTTTTTCGGGATTTTTATAAATGTTTTACTATTTTTTAAATTTCGTTTAATATCTCAAAAGCATATGAGCTCGGGAGCCAAAGAGAATTTCTGAAAATATCATCGAAGAAATAGACAAACAAGGAATAAAATTTAGCATTGTACGACGAAATACATCTGGTACATAAAATAGAGAAACAGAAAAAACTCCACAACGAGTGGAGCTTACTATTAGGTGGTGTGGTGTGTTGTTCACTTGTTTTCCTTCAAACTAACAAGGTGTTTGCTCATTAGTAAATTAGTCAAAGTTCACTTGTGATCTGAGCAGTAACAAACTTTTTTTTAGCATTTTTAAGTAAAATATGTTCTTCCCTTTCTAGGGAACATTATATCTTTTTCCTTTTTTGAGAAGATTACCTTCTTTTACTCGTCGAAAACAAAAGTACTAAGTTTTCATGTTGGCCGGAAGACGACACGAGAGGACCCACCCAGTTGTGCTCGATCATCTCCCGCTTCTCTCTGTCATCTTCAAACCAGCGGTACATCTTTCTCCCCTTATCTCCACAATGAACAACATAAAAATCTCACACCACCATGCGGGCGGCCCCATCCCAGCCACACGCCGCCGCCATTCCTCTAGCGTCTTCGCCGCCTACATTTTCTCCCCATCTCGTATCACCCCGTTTTGAATCACGCGATGTGAGAGCTCGAGCACCAAGTTAACATACCATTGCATTTGGCCCCTCTCGCTAGTGAAGCAGATGACTCAAGGTGGTGTTGTAAGGAGGTGGGTGACTGAGCTTCATAGAGTGGTAAGAGGTGTTGCAGTGCTTCGAATGAAGGCAGCGGAGAAAACACCAGCACCGAGGCACGGTGCTGCCAACGTAGAGGTGTCGTAACGTTGCTTCAATAGGGAAGGTGCTGGTGCTACAAAGCTATGACACCATTGCTGCAGACTCATCGGCGACGATGCTGCAATGGATGGCCGTCGATTGGCGTCCTCCTATTGGATGGCTCGTGCTGAGTCGACGCGTAGAAGGCCCCTTGCAAATTCAAAAGTTTTTTTTAGAACATTACAAATGCAAAAGTACAGCTTCATTCCAGCTAGGCTCCTCGACGGCCTGCTTCAACCCAGCCCATATCTGCAAAACATGTTGTCCTACGCGTTTCAACGCAGCCCAAACATCCATTACTTTTTCCTTTTCGCGGCCAGGAAAGTGGGGTGCCCCTATTCGTCGACCTATGCGACGCTAAGCACGCATCGCACACCCCTCCGCGCACTACTGGGTTCGGCCCACTTTAGACTGCTCGTACATGGGCCACCCGGAACCCGACCCATGTTCAAATTTGAACGTCTTTTTGAAAACTGAATAATTTTTATTCAAATCTGAACAAATTTCAAATCTGAACAAATTTCAGATCTAAACAAATTTCAAATCTGAACGATTTTTGAATCTGAACGAAATTCGAATCTGAATAAATTTCAAATCTGAACGATTTTTGAATCTGAACGAAATTCGAATCTGAACAAATTTCAAATCTGAACGATTTTCAAATCTGAACGAATTTCGAGTCCGAGCGAAATTCGAATCTGAACAAATTTTGAATCTGAACGATTTTCAAATCCGAATGAATTTCGAATCTGAACGAATTTCAAATCAGAAACGAATTTCAAATCTGAATGATTTTCAAAATCTAGAAAAATTTCGAATTTGAACATATATTAGATCTGAATGAATTTCAAACCTGAACGATTTTGATTCCGAAAATCTTATAAAATTTTCAAATCCGAAAAAAGAAACAGGAAAAAAAACGAAAGAAGGAAAAAGAAACAACCAAAAAAGAAAAAGAAAAAATATCCGAAAGTGCAGAAAACCGAGAACTAGAGGTATTATCGTATTGGGCCGGCCCACGAAGGGGGTGTGCGACGCCTGCCTATCATCGACCCGTGCGATGAATAGGTTTTGCCAGGAAAGTGGCCGAGTTGACTTGTTTGGCAGGGCGTCAGGCTCGTTCTCCGGTGGGAATGGAACTAGACGCAGTCGCCGCCTCTCCGGCCGCGCCGACGGCAACCGGCGTGGTGCGGGTGGAGAAGGTGAGGGGGAGGTCGGCCGTCACCCGGTGCTTCGCGAAGTATCCGCTCAAGATCATCGTCCCGTCCAAGGTGCGTACGTCCTCCCCCCCGCGCGCGCAGAGATGAACTACTAGATTGGCTTCGCCTGACTGACTTCGCTGGCTTCGCCTGACTGACTTCGCCACGGCCGACAGGTGGGCGCCTCCTCCTCTGGCGCCGCCTGGCTCTACGCCCTCACCTACGGCGGCGGCATCGTCTCCGTGAGCCTTATGTCTCGTCCCCTTTGATCGCCTTTCTCTCGGTGCTGCCTGCAGAGTGCAGACAGGAGGGAAGCGAACGGTTGGGTCTTCCCTGATAGTGCTTGTGTCGTTGCAGGGGGATAGGATCTCCTGCTCGGTGAGCGTCGGCGACGGGTGCACGGCGGCGATGACGACGCAGGCCTCCACCAAGGTGATTCTACTTGTTAAGTTTCTGGTGTCAATTGGACTGAACACTCGGTAGATTCGTCAGCCAGTTCACGATGTCTGACAATGCACTTCGAAATATGTATAGTTTCGTGGCATTAAGTGTCTGTCTACTAGAATTATGATTGTCAGGGCCACACTTGGGTAGCATTTTCCTGTATTAATGGTAATATACCTGCTTACCACGATGTTGAGCATATCAAGGTAGGTAAGGATACAACACATCCAGATAATCTGGAGAGTACCTGTTTATCTCCAACTTAGGAGCTGCTGTCAAATGTGGGCTTTTGAATAATTTGCTCTTTCTACCATGGACCTTCTTGTATTGAAGCAAGAGAAACTAGCTAGTCGACAACATTTTACGAATGCTTCTGTGCTCAGTGTATGAGCAAGCCCAATCACCAAATGTGGACTGTAAAAGCTGGAGTATATTCTAGGAAGTCTCTGCGTGTTTTCTGATGGTCAAGTACATGTGCAGGTTTACAAGGCTGTGGGGTTAAAATGTTCCGAGCAGGTTCTAGAGGTAATGCTTCTTCAAAGGAAATTGATGCATCTTTGGACTCTGGCCCTTGGTCTCTAAGATGAGTACTTTAACTGTTAGGAAATAACGATAATTTGTTACATGCAGTAGGCAACAGTTGGAAAGGATGCACTCTTTGCAGTTATTCCAGATCCAGTAACCTGCTTCTCAACAGCTCGATACTACCAGAAGCAAGTGTTCCATGTTTCCGGCAGTTCAAACTTGGTCCTTGTAGACTGGTTCACAAGTGGCCGCTATGAAAGTGGAGAAAGATGGGACTTCATATCCTACAGGAGCATCAACCATATTCTTTCGGAAGAAGATCAGCCTCTCTTTATTGACTCCGTAAATACTTACGCCCTTCTCCTAGCATGTGCCGATTCATCTCATTTGCACCATTACTTATGCTTAAAGTTGTGTCATGTGAACCTTTCTATGTCTGAACAGGTTCTATTGGAACAAGGCGATAATTGTAGTATTGCTGAGCGGATGCAGGAGAACAATGTTGTTGCCATGGTTGTGTTATTGGGGTAAGTTCATCTAGCACTACGTATATTTCCTCCCATCTATATATATTTTCAACATGTGCAGATATGGCACTAAGGATACTTCTTATGCACTGCTTAATTAGGTTTAAGAAAGTTTTATCAGGAATTAGTTGCAGGCTGCACTGAAAAGCATGGATTGGCAATTCTGCAAATATTGTTTAGTCAAGGAGCACTACTTTTCCCCACTTACCATTATGGTTTAATGTAAAACTTAGTGGTACAAAGTACCATAGTTGTCCTTTTACCAGTCGTTTCTTTTTCTGTAAGGTTTTCTAGTACCATAGATGTGTCTACTGGGAGTGTGGCTGCCTGAATCTGAACCATGTTGTTGAGGATTCCCTTTGCAGGCCAAAGTTGAAGCACATACAAGATCAGATGCAAGATGAAGTGAAGAACATGATGTCCGTCCAACTGCGTCCCCCCACCTCTGGTGGAGGCCGCTACGCGGCAAGGCCACAGCCCCTACACCCCCAGAGGCCCCCGCTCATCGCCTCGTGCAGTCCATTTGGTCGCACGGTTAGTTGCCGCTCCTCCTTCCTCCAGTACTACAGCCACAGCTAATTGATGCACACTTGGCTCACGGAACATTTGGCAACATCTGTTTTCTGGATGCCGCAGGGAACCGGCATGGTCGCTCGGATAGTGGCGGTGAGCACCGAGTCAGTGTACACCTTCCTGAGACATCATCTGGCAGCGCTTGAACCGTTCCTCGGCGCCGCCCCATATTCTGCATCATGACGCTTGCACCAGGCTGCTGATCGTTAACAGATCATGAAATTTCCACGTGTATAAGAACGGAGCTGTAAATCCTCGTGGTATATACAGCTGACAATGTTGCAGTCCATATTTGTAACTCGTTGATTTTTGTCGTAGGCGTAGAAGTCGTGTGTCATAAAGCTGGACAGTTTATGAACTCAGCGCTCTGAACAGCTCGAACAAATCTTTGTTTTTGGTGAGCCATGCATCTCTATGGAAGATATACGGGTACAAAAATTTCAGACATGGAAAGCGCTGGGAATTGTCCGAGGATAAATAATTTCTGGACAAATAAGCTGATACAAAGTGACACGCTGCTAAATATGGACTTGGACGAAGGAATACGAAGTTTGAGGACAGGAGCAGCTCGTACGCCGGCAAAACTCCGGCCATCAATCAAGAGGGGGAGAGAGAGAGGGGAATAATGGCGTTGGTGGAACTTAGTAGAAGGGAGACCAGCGGTCAAAGCGATGGTACAATGATGGAGCCGTGGGGGATGAATGGTGGGCCTGGACCTGAGATGGGCGCTGCCCCCCGTTCCCCTGCAGCCTCCAGCGCGGGAAAGCCCGTGCGGTGACCGTTGCGCCTGGTGGGCCCCGGCCTCTCTCGTCCATTCCCTCAGCTCTCTCGTCTCCATCATTGGGCCTTTCTCTGTGCCGTCACCACTGACTAACCGATGGCAAATCGATTATGGATGGATTTCTTGCTCTTCCGTAGGAGTGGTACTGGTACAAACCAATTCTTGGTTTCCAAACAAAAACCACGCCAAACCATGGTCGCGACGAACTTCAAAACAAGCAACCTCAACAATGTCAGGACTCAAAAAAACAAGAGACCGTAGGTGTGTGTTGCGCCGTTTGGTCGACTTGTGTCGTGTGGGCGGCGGGTCGCATCGTCTGTGCGTTTTTTTGTCCTGTGTTCCTCATAAACAGGACATTGTACAGTTTGTATGGTTTTTGGGCCCGGTTTCCCTTATAAACTGGGTCAATTCTATTCTATCTATTCGAGCGGTGGATATCGACCACCTTAAGCTAAAAAAAAAACAATGTCAGGACTGGATTCTGCAAGGATCGCGTTAATTTGGAGACATGGCTGCGCGCTGCTCCAAGAACCAGCGCCAGCCAGTTATTTGGGATTGTCCTGGGTGGCGGCCAATGTTTACGCTGATGCGTATCACTTGTGGATTGCCTTGCGGTGGTCCTCGATCTGAGTCTGAGCAATGTGCATCGGAAAAGCCTGCAGGGCCCTGTTTTCTTTTCCTTTGGGTTGGGGCTCACACTGGTCCTGCGACATGACCAAGCTGAAGATTACCACCATGTTGTTATCTGAATCAGCTTCAAATATACATACTCACCTTTTTTTTGTATATATAATTGAACTACAGAGGATGCAGTCTAGCAGTTTTCAGAAAACAAAATACGAGGAGAGAGATAAATTAGAGTTGATGCTGGTGTGAGATGCCGTTGCATGTGGTAAAGCTGACATGCACGAGAGAGCGTAGGGAGGAAGACGATGGAAAAGACAGAAGAGCGGGGCTGCGTGTCTGTTCATCGTCTCACAGGATTGATAGATAGATTCCGCAGGTTTGTGAGGGGAGGAGAAGGTACTGTTGCGACACATCAATCATTCTGACTGGGCTCTCTCTCTAGGCGGGTTGGTTATTGCTTGTAGTTATCGCTGCTTCTCCAGGATTGGCAAAAACAATAGGGAACATCGTCCCCCAAAGCCCACTTGTTGCCACTTTTACCATGCAAGACTGGAGGTGAAAAAAATATAGACACATGGTGACATAGTGGGACCAAGGGAATGCACATTGTGTGTGTGGGGATCTGCTTTTTGAAGAAAATTACCCTGAAAGCAACTATTTTTTAAATGACAGTAACTTTAATCATGCCAACATTATGTAATTTGGGAGGACTACACTGATTCAAAGATAACTAGGTCACAAGTTTCAAAATAACATAAAATAACTAAGTTACGGTGACCAGGGACGGAGACAAGGGGGGACGAGCAGGGGCTACGCCCCCCCCTATGATTATGATTTTCTTAGTTGTATTAAGCATGATGGATCAATGTTTAAGCTAATTTAGATGGTTTAGCCCCCTCCATGAGATGACACACAGTAATTAGTCTAGCTTTGCCCCCCTATGTTCATTTTCTGGCTCCGTCCCTGACGGTGACAGTTGGAGCCCCATGTCTTTGTCCCTATTCTGTGTGTCCAGCGACAATGATATGTAGGCACCATTCCGAGAAATACTTAGAATTTCTCATATTTCTTAGATCAACCGGGGTCTCTACCCCGTTTCCATTCCATTGAAATGAAACACTACAAAAGACAGACATGTCATGTTACATTCGTATTAATTAGCGTTGCATTGTAAATCTAGAGCCCCAAACGAAAGCACCCACACTGGGCCAAGGTTCGGTGAAACGCTTGCAACGATAAAAAAAACTTCTTACACAACCTTCCAACAAAACGCCGACTCAGATAGTGACTCTAGAGCATTCTCCGCCGTCGATGTCGGCCAAGCACACGTCCCAACTCACGCGAACTACTTCTTGGCTTCACGAGAACTAGGTATGTTCCACACACTAGAATCGGAATATTCCTCTTTTGTCCGGATCTGCCATCTCTCTCGACAAAAGGGAACCACAATGTAGCATAGCCACAGATTCTAGCTACTCGTCGACACAGTCACCCCTTTTGTATGGCTATCAATGGTGTTCCAGACAGCCTGACACAGAATTCCTCGGTCACACGTGTGATGGTGTGCAAGTACACCGACACATCTAACGGACTACAACACTCGGTCGTGTGTGGAATGCATTGACATGTGAAAAAGGAGAAACCTAGGAGGGTCACGCTATAAAGTGTTGAAACAATGCGCCATGTTTGGGAATAGGTCGTGTGTGGGTGCATTGCTACGCATGAACTGACTTGCCAAGTCACATGTCGACCATGCATGAGTTGGGCCACACAGTGATCTCGTAATTTGAAAGGGGGATCGGAGGCGGTCATGGACTGGTAGACACCCTGCTACTATTGCTATGCAGTACGAAGCCAATAGTAGCCGGACTTTTGATGAGACTCAACATGCATGCATGCATGGTTTTGGCGCCAACTCCTGTACGTGGACAATAATTGAGTATTTGAATTGTTTGTCTTGCTACTCGATGTGGCCAGGATACTGCATGACCGCACGTTTGTGGTTGTGGATCGAGCTAGCTCAGAGATCTGGCCATGGCAAGGAGACATGGAGTGCAGTTGTATGCAGGAAAAGGTTCCCATGCACCATCCCAAGGGTATTCAACCCTACACTAGTGAGCTTGTGGGTATGTCCATAGATTATTGCAAGGGTACATTTAGACCTTATTTGGCACCTATCATTCATTTCATTTGGTAGAAATAAAATGATGACGTCAGAAGTTCATGGTTCCTGGTCCCGTCACCCTGGACCCGGCCCTGGCCGCTTACTGCCCAACATAACTTGGTGCTAACTCTTGATTGGTCACTATACCTCTTGATCCGCAGCACACGACCTGGTCAAACAAAAAGATCCGCTTGATTTGCATGAATCGATGATTGGTGATCATACGTACGTAGATACGCGTTGTGCCAGTTCAATTGCCGCAGCTTCAGATATCTTCGGATCCCAATTGTACGAGGTAGCAAAACCTTGTTGCCTGCTTGCATACGATCAGAAATATGTGTGTGGCATGGCGATGCCCTCGGTGTAGACATGCGGGTCTTTGTTAGATGTAGCAGCATGCCCTCCTAGCTAGCTGTAACGTGTCTAGATATATCCACATGTAAACAAATAAAAGTTATCTAATTTGGAACGGAGTGAGTACTGTATTTACATACTACATTACCATGTTTTTGGATCAACTGTTTTAGATGAACCATGTCTTGCACCATGCATGCATGCATGCATCACCTAAGCTGCATGCATGACCGTTAGGTAGAACAGAAAGGTAGCTACGTAGACACTACGTGGTGCGCCATGTAAAGTATTCGTACACACCATTAAGCTGGAGTAAGTACGTAAGTATGTACAGTACAAAGGACGAAAAAAATTTGAGGTAGGGCGAACTCAAAAAAAAAAAGATGCATAGTCTGAAAGAATATCAAGACATTAACACTATATATGATTCATAATCATTTTGTATAATAGAAATATAAACATATTTGTAAGTAAAATCTAAAACATACCAATGGCAAGTCTATTTTTTTTTGAAAATCTATCATTATGTTCTCGATAAAGACTTTTGATAGGGCCCACTCGATTTAGGACATCAGCAAAACTTTGTAATACGAGCAAGGTTATTCACATTGAATCTCTAGAATGAGTCTCTATAGCCAATACAATAGAATTCCCAAACCACTCTTAAGATAACTCAGTAAATAATTGCCAAAATCAGTGATAACAAAGACTGTTGCAATATAGAATGTTCCCACGCTTTAAAAATAAATCAACAGTGACCTGCTCTCTCCCCAGTAGAAGGTTTCAGTTAGGTTTTGTCACATTTAGAATTAGTTATTGAAAATAGAAAGAGTTGGTTTCTGATTAGCCTAGATATTATCCTTATGTTTAGTCCGGAATCGATTTTGTGTAGTTTTTACTAAAATAATCATAACTTTCTCATACGATATCCGTTTTTGAGATACGACCACTTAAAATGTTTAGGAAAAACATATGCATGCATAAGAGTGTTTCCGCGAAAAATCAATGGGGAGCTTCGCCCCTGAGTATGGATCTACGCCCGCCAAGATCGACGCTGAATAGTCCAATATCTCGAGAACAGTCCAGTAGTGAACAGGGGCGCTGGCGGTCCGGCGTGGTGGAGCAACCGGCCGGTTGCCATGCATATGCATGTGACTGCCAATTTCCTGCTACTATTGGCGCTGCGGCCGGCCGGGCGCGGCTACTGTTCGCCACGACGGCAATTGCGTCTCATTGGGTGGATCTACTCAACAGTGCTTAATTTGATGAGCCGCATGAACGGCCACGCTGGTCCAGCCGTCCAGGATGAAGTAGAAGCAAACACGTTTCTCTCTCTTCGCCGTCTCCATGGACACCTCTAAATTGACCTCCATCTTCGACGATAATTGGTCACTACTACTGTGGTAGTACACTTAATACTACTGTAAATTTTAGAATACACATATTATACGTATCATACATTAGAGAGAGAGGTTAGGTGAGCGGAGCTAACGTTAGGGAATACTTGGGCCATGAACCCAAATGTTTTCACGAAAAGTAAACTACCCCTATGCAACGGTATACAAAATGTTCAAGTGCAGCGCAATAGCAACCAGACGCAGGAATGCTTCAATTTCCGAATTGCAAGACCCGGCAAGGCTCCTACTAGCACCAATGCAACTATATGAATCAAGTAGCAATTGTAGACCCCTCGTTCTTTCTCCTGAGCCGGCTCGGCAAGGTCTCCCAACGTTGATAAAAAATCTCTATTTTAGCCTAGCCCGCCCAACTAGTCCTCGGTAGCTCAGCCACTTGGTAGGTGATATATACCGTACAGGATACACAAGTGTCTTCTACGTCTCCGGGAGCGTGCACAACGAGAGTGCAGACGTCCCGGTTTAGCGCCGGTTGTGGTGTGCAGTCACTCCTCCAATCCACCGGGGTAGCATCCGCCCCCGGGAGGCGGTGACCCAATTATGCCTATCGATAGGGCCGATCCAAACAAATTTTGGGCCCGGGTCGAATTAAAATATTTATAATAAACTTTCATACATATTTGTGACTTAATTTAGTCATATTATAATATTAACAGGTATAGTTTTCTATATATTAGTTTCGTACTTTACCACATCTGAATGTTGGCAATACTACTTATATCGTTCTTTGTTGTACAAGTGCAATGTATAGACCAACAAAAATTTGCGCCGTAAGACATTCAAAATCGTACAAAAGATTACCCTTAATTTTTAATAATAACATAACTTATGTAGTGCATATGTATATATTTGTATCTGTGTATATGTGCGGGTGTGGTCAAGTCTATTTTAATATCCTTAGTATCATGGCACACACTAATAAACAAATATATTGCCAGTGGTTTTTAGTGTATGACTAGGTAAGCACGTTTATATAAACTTTTAGAATATGAATTTAAACATCTGTAATGCATATTGCAATTTGGTTTCTAAGAAGTTGAAAATATATGCATGCTTTCTACTTGGTATCGAAATAGTATCACTCGTAGTAATCATCAGATAATCTACTTTAAATATGATTTCATGATCTTATATGCTCGTCTACAATGTGTTTGGCATCATCTGTTGAATGCAACGATCTATTTCTCAAATAAAAGTTCAAACACAAAATTAAACATCAATATCACATTAATTAATAGTAGATTTGAGTACAACATGTTAAACATCCTCATGAGAGAGACTAACGGTCTAACAAAAACTCATGGTTGTCGATCGGATTGGTTTGTTTCTACGTGGTCCACCGTCCACGATATTGGTCCACTGTGTCCACTTTCTTCTGAAACCGATTTTTTTCCAGATATTTAATATTTGTGTGGATGTAATGAAAAATAGTAAAATGGCTACTGAGATACTTCAATATTTGAGGTCCTTTTATTTTGGGATCCGGGGCGTTCGCTCTGTTTTCGGCCTATGGCCCGGCCTTGCATATCGAATACATCTAACACGGTGATGGTAATATTGCATTAGTATTGCCATATTTTTGGTATACAATGTTTTACCAATATTATTAGAATGATCAAAAAATATACTTTCATGTTATATGTATTTTACATTGATTTTTGTTGTATTTTTACATATTAGTCAAAAATTGCATCATTTGACTTTTCAAAACAGTCAACATACACAATATTTTGACATAGATGGAGTAGTTTTTCTAGACGAATTGGAAGCAAGTTCATGGTAAAAGGGAAACCACAGGAATAAGATGTCATGTCATGTGATTTCTTCTACAGTAATCTAACATATGTTTGTACAACAAAATAGTTTGGATGCAGGAAACTAAATTTTAGGCCCCCTTCGGATTCTAGTAATTTCATAGGATTCCAATTTTTTGGATTTTTTTTGTATGGATTGGCTTTGGATCAAGAGAATTGTGCTATTTAGATTCCTATGGATTGGATTCCTATTCCTCAATTTCATAGGATTTTGAACATCTACTGCAACCTGTTTTTAAGAGACGATTGCGTACGATCGATGCATTTTTCCTATGTTTTTTTCGTGTTTCATCCAAGCGACTATTCAAGCAGGTTTCCCGTGTTTTGCCATCCTTGATTTTACATCGTCAAATTTGTAGAATTTTTATATTTCCTGTTCACGTATCTCCAAATCTTGTGATCCACCCCTTAAGTGAGTGAGAAGGTGGGAAATAAATAGATATTTCGTATTGGATTTTGGAGTTGAAATGAAAAGAATGAGGCTTGAGCAAATATTCAAAATCCTCCAAAAAAGGTAACGGAAAGGAAGGTTACGGTGGAGATGCTCCTAGACCCAATTCCTACAATCCAAAGCACAGTACACTCTACAGGAGAATTTTCTATAGCATTTCATTTTTGTCAAATTCATCTAGAAATCCGTCCCAAGCTTCTTGTATTTTTCTACATATTAGTCAAACTTTGCATCGCTTGACTTACAAAAATATTAAGATACACTACATTTTGACATAGAGAAAGTATTTTTTTTAGACAAATTGGAAGCAAATTCATGGTAAAAAAGGGAAACCAAGGGAATTAGATGTCATGTCACGTTAATTCCTGTATAGGAATCTAACACATGTTAATACAACAAAACAGATTGGATGCAGGAAACTAAATTTTAGGCCCCCTTTGGATTGTAGTAATTTCATAAGATTCCAAATTTTAGGACTTTTTCATATGGATTGGTTTGGATCAAAAGAATTGTGCTGTTTAGATTCATATGCCTCATTTTCACAGGATTTGGAACATCTACTCCAACCCGTTTTTAAGACACAATCGCGTGGGATCGACGCATTTTCCCTTTTTTTTTGTGTTTCATCCAAACGACTATTCCAGCAGATTTCCCGTGATTTGCCATGCTCAACTTTACATCGACAAACCAAACGTGTAGAATTTCTGCATTTTCCTTAAGTGAGTGAGAAGGCGAGAGATGAATCGGCATTTTGTATGGACTATTGAAATGAAATGTAAAACATGAGACTTGAGAAAATATTCAAAATCCTCCAAAAATTAGTGGAAAGGAAGGTTACCGGTGGAAATGCTCTTAGACCCAATTCCTACAAACCAAAGCACACTACAGATGAATTTCCTATAGTATTTGCATTTCTAACAAATTCATCTAGAGACCCATTGTTCAAAACAGGGCCTCAAATAATTAAAAATCAAACACAATTTATATTTTCTCGTGGGGCTGGTAATCGTTCTAGGAGTAGGCTATTGTGCGCCAGCCGCCTGCGGACGGAAAAGACTGAGCAGATAGAACCTGAGCACCCAGCTCGTGGTGCGGCCGGCTACAGCAGTTACGGCAGTGCAGTGGATTCCATGCCCAGTATACTCGTGTTTAATTCTGAAGTGACAAATCGTTGATCGCTTCGGCCAGGGCCGCGGCCGCCGTCTGCGCAGAGAAAGGCCACGCATTTGACCGAAACTTATCAGGCTTCGATCGATCCTTCTTGTTTTGCCAAATTTATGCTGATCTTGGTGGTTCAGAGCAAATGGTATATAAGAGTATTTCTTCTTCCCATACACATTTTACTGACCAAAGACCGGAGGTGAGCGGCAGCGGGCCGGGGACCCGGGGTGCTTGGGTCAAATAGGCGAATGCAATTCGGGTCCGCGCCACTCTCGAGGAGCTCCCTCGATTTTATTTCGAAACAACACAGACAAATCAACAAATCGGGTCAGACCTGCGTATGCAGCGTGCTGCCCAGCCCTGCTCTGTCCGCCGTTGGATGGATTGGTCACCCGGACCCCGGCTGCATGCTCCGTCAGCCCTCTCTCTCTTTGTACTCAGACCTCGAACCGGACGCCACTGGATCATCTTTGCTAGGCTAGTTGAGGCACTGGGGTTCAGAAATTTCAGTTCCAAAACGAGCTCTAGTTTACGCCGGTCCGTTTGATATTTTAAAATTCATTTTCAAACTAAAATAATAATTATACATCGGCCGAAACATTGCAGAAATTTGAAATAAACCAGAAAAACTATGACATAAAATTTAAACTAACACTTGATCACCTTAACCAAATTCCCTTGGATTTAGTCGAACTTGATGACGACCGGTGGTGGGACGATTGGCGAAGGTGTCAACTAATGCGATACCGTTGGTGCAGCCGCATAGGGGCGGAGCCAGGGGGTGCGGGCTGGGGCAATGACCCCCCTATGCTGGAAACTTTTGTGAAAATCGCCCTATGTAATATGTGTATTGACCACTAAATTTGTTTTGAAATTGGCTATATGGCACCCTCCAAGTAGTCTAATGTTTAGAAATTGTTTAGAAAATGGCTATATTGCGCGTACTAAGTGGGAGTCTGAGCGGTGCACCGCTGCCGGACAGGTGCAGAAGATGCACATTTGACGTATTTTCGGACCAAACTTAGACAAAATAGATTTAAACTAGCACAAATGCGGTGCAGGGTGGCGGCGGGAGCTCAACGAAATGGTCACTGGCGGGCGAACAATGGCGGGGCAGGTCGGTCATAATGACCGGTAGGCGACGGAAGTTCCAAATCAGCATTTGGATCTGTCGCGCGTGGTAAATCTGTTGGGATTTAGTGCAGGTGTTTTAAAAGCATCTTAAATTAAGGAATTGAGAAGCGTTTCGATCCGTTTGAGTAGCATTTTAATTAGCTCTTTTTAACACAAAATTATTTGAAATTCGGGAGTGATTTTTTAGACTCTGTTTTAGATGCTTGCCCGTGACACATACAGCACACGGGCGGCAAAGGATAAGCCAAGCAGGCTTCAAGCTTCAAAGCACACGCTCGTGCTCGGCAGTGTACGGACGCATCCAGGCATTCACAACACCCTGTACGGACTTGAATTGATCTTGTATGCTCAGATGCATGGCCGGTCCCGTTCTCCCCACTTGACCTGTTTAACTTAAGCGCAACCTAGGAGCAGCTGCCACCAGTTTTAGGTCAAGATTTTTGACGGTAACAGCGGGCGCTGTTAACTTTTAAATTAAGAGAATACGGACCAAGAGCCGTTCACAGAATTACAACTGCCAAAACGGTGGCAGCAAATACATACAGACAGAAAAACAAGAGTGAACTATACAAGGCGTGGAAGCACGCCCGAGACCAGGCAGTTACAGCACGCCGGTCCAAGTTGCTCCTTTGAGTCCAACCCTCGCCCAGGAGGTGAACTCCGTTGCAATCTTATCGCAAGTCGAGAAGAAGCTGAGAGCTTTTCCATTGAAGATCCTATCATTCCTCTTGCCCCCTATGTTTTAGGTCAAGATACTACCCCAAATTCGCGACAAATTAACACTAACGCATATGACATTAGCCTGGCAGTGTTATCGGGATCAGATGACTTAACAATGGAGCAAACTTTGAAACTGGGTTCTTTTGTTTTTCATGATTTTCTTGTCGACGTTTTCATTCAGATTGAACTATCGTAAGTTGCAAATCGTCGTGGGCGCTATACGAGCGCCAGGGAGGCAACAACGAATTAGAGTCGAGAATTTTTTCTCAAATATGGCTCTGCGTGAACCAATCTCAGCTCTAGCCTCTCTCCAAAACTATTTCCAGATCTGTCCTCCGAGATCGGCTCCAGAGAGGATGGCGCCGACCTTGTACTCTGGCGATGACCCCTTGTTTTAAAAAATTTAAATCCCTAGAAAAATTATGGGATTTTGCAGATGGCGCATTGGCGCCGTATTGAACAAGTTTGACTCCAACCTCATGAGGATAAATTTGAAAATAGTTTTAGGTAGAAGCCATGTGTGTTCAAATTTATCAAAGAAACAATACTAGAGTCGACGGGCAGTTACGTATGTGTTCCAAGCCGGCACCGAGAAGCAATAATTTATGAGATTTTTGTTTGCTGTTTTGGCTTCGATCCTCACGAGCCGACAGGGCCCGTGGTTCGGGATGCTGTGTTGGGATCGCCTCGGAATTCGTGGGGAGGTGCCGGCTCATGGCTTCCTGCATGGGCCAGCGTCACATTTTTCTGATTTTTGGTCGACACATACAGTACGTGTAATAACAGATTTTTTGTTTGTACAGTACTTATCTTTGTATGAAAGGTTTCTTGACCTGCAAATTGTTCTGGCTGAGATTTTTTTTAATATTACATGATGGAAGGATGTTAAGGGCTGGCAGCTTGATCATGCTCATTTAACGAGCCACTGATGGCCTCTCGTAAAACTTTTAATCTAATCTGCCCCCTTCAAAAAAATTCATTCACAATGACCTATTTGAAAACATAGTCACGAGATTTACTTTGGCGTGTTTGGAGCTGCGAAATGTAAAAACAGCAAAATCATTTGAAATACTCCATTCGCATTGCCGTTTTTGTCTCCAAATTTTCGTCGGGTACAAAATAAGCCATTCACGTTGGCGTTTTTAGCATTTTCAGAGGTTCTGAATTTCTCGACAGACACAGATACGCCATTCGAGACATCTTATTTCAACCATAACTAGCTGGATGGCCCGCGCAATTGCGCGGCTAGATGAAACACTTATCTAATATTATAAATGCAAATCTTGAGTAATTTCATAGTTGAGGATTGAAAGTTCTATTACGCGCTGTAGTGGAGTCTACACATCAATTTGCATTTTCCCTGAAACTTCAGCAATTGCTTTTGACTCTTCGCTCTTGGAATTATTCAGCCATCAATTATAACATCATCAAAGATAAGTCATTTATTGGATACAATAACGCAATCCACTATCAATCATGCAAATTACAATACCTCAAGTAGATTTGACTAATTTATACAGTTAAAGTGATAGCCTGAATATGAGAAATATATAACATGCCAAGGGCCTGACCCCACTCTAACTCGGGCTCTTTTATGATGAATCTACTCCATATGTACACATATTTTGAAGCAATTATGTAATGAGTTCTTTCGAATAATTTATCAACCTCTGAACATTACTGGAGAAAAGGTTTTTATAGTCTCACTTGTAAAAGTCACCGACTGTCTAGTCCAAATAGCCAGAGTCGTTGGATCTGCTATATGTAACAAAACCACGTAGAGTTTTTTTAGTCTAATATATATAATCGCGATGCCTCGCCCCTCACATGGCACCCTGCCATCCGCCGCATCCTTCACTTTGAATTTCTCATGGAGTTCTCGGACTTCCTATCAAAGTACTAAAATCACATGTAAACAAAAGTACTGAAATGAAATACATATGTATTCTTTTATTTAAACACTTCATATTGTTAATCTTTAAATCGATTCATATTGCACGTTCAGATCTGGAAGTTTCATTAAAATATTATGCCCGCGTATCTATAAATTTGTCTTATCACATTGTAACAAATCTCGCCTCTATAAATCTGTCTTATCACATGGTAACTTACAAATCTCTAGAAAATAATGGAATGCACTGCATGCCTGAAATAGTACTTCTAGCCAGTCTATCATGTGTGTACTTGGGAAGGTGTAGTGAAAAAAACACATACCGGAAAACGAATTCGTGAATTGCCAAAATCTTGAAAGATTGTTGTAATCTTCTTATTTTATTTACACGGTATGCTCTAATCCGGAGAAGTTGGACGATCTATTTGCTAGTATTATATTCAAGATCGTTATGTCGCTTTGTGACGGTTTGGCGGCAAGGATATTGCAGTTCGATCACTTCCCTTTTCTCTTGCACCTTCATGCAAGCATATTTTCTCTGAGACTAAATAATTTTGATACAGCAAACATATGTAAGAGAAATTGGACGCTTCAGATACAGTAGTACGCCAAATATTTTCATCTATAGAAATTGTTATTTTATAATGTTTGACATGGGTGGAAAATAAGATTAATCGAGATTCATGAGAGTCTACCGAATAAATCATGTCAAGTTTAATGACCATAGTAATATTTCTATAATGACTTCACTTATCTAAAAGATATATAGCCCTATCACATGGAGAGAAACTTAACCTGTAGTGCTACATAAAGGATGAATTGTTCCCTGCTAGCTGCTGCAGACTATATGCCCCTAAGAAATAAAAAAAACGAAGCATGATTATGAAGACAGTGCAGCGGTGTGTACTGTCAATCACCAGCAGATGAAGCTAGGTAGAAAATTGCCTAGGATGCAAATTGAATCGTCCAAGGTGATAGCATCGTTGGAGACAGCTGAGGACGCGAGACAATCAACATAGGAGATAATGAATCTGGTTAGAAAACAGAGATACCTGAGACCACCTCGAGTATTGGAGAGGAGGGGAGCAGGACATACAACATGATCAGATTACCATCAACCGCCAAAAATTGGAACCTGCAGATGACAACTGAATTATTAACCATATTAGCCCCTCATATTTTAAAAAATCCTCACAATTCTAGGAATTCGAAAAAAAACAGAGGAAAAAGGCTGCCCGCATATATATATATCCGTGCACACATCTATCGTTGCCCCCGGCTTGGCGGCTATGATCAATCAGAGAATCGATCGTCCCTGAACCCATGTACGTACACATCCTCTCCATTAGTTAATCCGGCCTGCTGTAACGTCAATCGATCAATTTAAGAACTTTTGGTCGATGGATGATACATAGTTCGCGCAATATGATGTCGACCCCCGGCGAGGCTGCATCTCGCAGGCGCGGCCGGCAAGGTTAGTGCTGACTGCACGGCGCGCGACCCGTCGTGGACCTGTGGTCGTGCTTGACGATGACGACGGCGCAGCTGTGTCTGCTTCCACTTTTCAATTTTGTTTCCTCAAATTATGATTACAGGATCCTGATTCATTAGCTGCTAACCTTCAATTTCTGCTTCGCGTGCCAAACGACGATCATGTCTATTATCGTGTATACATGCTCACATCTGCCGTTGCCACCGGATTGGCGGCCATTGTCAATCAAAGAATCGATCGTCCCTGGACCCATGTGTACATGCATCCTTCAGTAGTTGATCCTGCTGCGAGTTGATCGGTCGATCTTAGAATTTCCGGCCCGTTAGTTCCTGCTGCAACGTTGATCGATAAATCTAAGTATGTCCGGCCGATCGACCCGACATCGAGTAGACCCCTGTCTTTGAACATGTATCATACAATGCCTGGACTGACATGGAGTCGAGAAGGCTGTCGACATTGCTTGTTGAGACATAAGGCTTCTCGCAGAGGCTGGCCCTGTCTCGAACGTGTATCACATGATGCCTCGACTGACATGTAGTCGAGAAGGCCGGCGATATTGCTTGGTGAGACCTAGGGCTCCGACTCGTAGCGTCCGGCCGCCGGAAAATCCTTGGCTTCTTTAACCGTGATGCAGCAACTTTGATCATATGCACATCGGACCTAGGGCTTTGTCGGCAGCCGCCGGAAAATCTTTGGTGTCTGTTAACCGGATGCAGCAACTTTGATCTGATTCGTATCGCGCATCCGTGTGAGACCGCGTCCATGGAGAACCATCGACGTACGTGGGTTCGGCTAGTATTTATTTCCTCCCCTTTTGCGATTGGATAAGGACTCTATTCTTTGCACGTGACAGTTTGATGTTTTTAGACGTGCAAGACATGGACACACCATCCGTATCTTACGAACTGTAGATCTCAGCCGTTGTTTGAGAATTGACTATGTCTAGCTAATCTTCACCGTTGGTTGTCTTGTGTTTTAATTATATAATAGATAAGCGAAATGCTATATGCGTTTTCTGAGTGACCATTAGTGAATGAAGGTTTGCTGAAGTCTATTTAGGCCAAATTACACCAAGTAGACGCTGTAGATGTCTACTGATCATGGAGATGACAGACATCCAGGGATATGGGATCGACCAGGGAACACGTACTACAGTGAACAATTTTCAAAGTGGCAAGCACAGCGGCAATAAAAACAAGTCGAACACAATTTCCACAAGACACTCATTTTACACTAGTAGCTCGATTGAAGAGTTTGGACTGGAGCTTGCGGCTGCGTACCACATGCCGGCCGAATTAAATCCATAAACAGTCTTGAGATCTAGGGACACTGATAGTCATGCATGAAACCAAAGAGCTCTGAAAACTCTGATATGTAGGGACACAAATGTACAAACAACAACATTATCATTTATATATAGGGGGGGCAAGATTCATATTTATATATATTTGTGGAGGTGTACGCAAGTAAACCCCTGTTACGGCAAAATACAAAATTGGTAGCCACCTTGTGTGGAGCCTGCATGCAATGCAAGATGAGCTCCACACAAGAACCTGTGCCTACCTAGGCCATGTAACAGGGGAACTGCTTTCCCTTTTCTCTCTCTCTTTCTCAGTCTACTGAACACACACTTGGCTAGCTTGACGTGGCCTAGATCACAATTAGGCCCCTCCCAAACCAGCCAAACACTCTCTACATGCCTAATCATAGGACTATAACACACACTAACAACAAGCCACTACTACCAATAGGGGACTAGGTACTAGCTAGCTACCGGTAATTAACAGCATGACACATATATAGGGGGCTGGGGGTGGTGGTGGCAAACAAGGGAATTCTCAGGCTAGGGGGATCGGTGAGGCGCACCCTTCCTCCTGTTGCCCAATGACAACACGATCTTGGGGAAGAACCCTCCCCCTTTCTTCCTCTTCACCACCGCCTCGCCGTGGCCATCGCCGTTACCGGCGTTGTCGCTGGACCCACCGCTGCCGCCACCATAGCCGTAGCCATTGTGGCGGTGCAGCGGGTCCTCGAGGATCGAGTTCGGGGTGACCTGCCCCGAGTCGGCGTCGCCGACGTGGAGGTTCTCGAAGCGAGGGAAGGGGAGGCCGTCGCCGGCGTGATAGAGCAGGATGTTGGAGAGGTCCCCTCCCTGCACCAACACGTGGTCCACCTGCATGCACACATAGATGACTCGGCATGTCACGTCATTGATTAAGAAGTTGCTCTGCTAATCAGGTGATTAATTAGTACTACAACAGTACCTTGCAGGAGAGGCAGCAGAAGTGGAAGGGCTCCTGGAGGATCCTGTCACATGTGAGGCAGACGTTGCCGGTGCCCTTGAACGGCCTGGACTGAGGCCTCGGCTTCAGGAAGATAACCTTGGCGCTGTTGATCGTGTAGGACTGAGCCACACATGCATTCATCCAGTTAATTATGCATCGTCACCAAGCAAAGCAGGAGTACATCACTGCAACTAGTGCATTGTTTGTTAAGAAGTAAATTACTACACTGATAGTAACTTAATCACCTGGACATAAGAGCAGTCGATGAGCTTCTCGAGGTCGCCCAGGCGGACGACGTCATTGTACACGTACCTCCGCACCTGATTAAAATGAAATCACAGAGGTCAAAACAAATCGTTTGCTTTAAGATTCGTGATAAGGGCAATTGGGGAGGAGGGTAATTTGGGGATTGATTCTAGAGGCTGAGCCGGTACCCCTTGCGGTGTGGTGTTTCTCCATTGGGCAACACATCAATGGAGGACTATGCTTTGACCGTGTGCGTGGGTGGTAGGCCGATAGTTGGACTGAAAGGCCTCAAACCCAAGGTCCAACATGCTGTGACAAAACTACCCCTACTTGGTATAGCATCCTCTCCCAAATCCAGGACAGAATTGGAGGGTACCAACGTAAAAACTACAGCAAGGGGGTGAGTAAATGGTAAAAAAGCAAGTAGCCGGTGGAGCGAAGAAAGCTCTTTTGGTAGCTAGCACTTCACTGAGGCTTTGAATGAACAGTACCAAGGGAGGCCCCCACTTGGAGTTGGAGGGTAGCAAGGAGGAACAGCATTGGGGCTTTCTTTGGTAAAAAAAGACAAGGAGACAATTTACCAGGGGCACTCAATCACTCATGATAGTAAATCTGCTTTGCCTTCGCTGTAACAAATCCTAAGACGCCCCATTTTTTACCATGCACGCCACCTGCTTTGCAGTTGCAGAGGTGGAAGAAGAACAGGGACATGTTTCCATACATGGCAAAACAGTTTGGATAAACAGGCCTTTTAATGGAAAAATTCCTAGAACCATGAGGTGATCATTTTAAACGGAAGACAGGAGACAATTCATCCTAGAAGATGCTAATGATTCACTTGGAAAGGTAAAAGTATGAGGTAGAAAAAAATCTTGGGAAAAGGCCAATTTACTATACCATCAAGATCACTTTTGGGTAAAAGCCTTAGCCGTGTGGGTGAAAGAAGAACATGGTGGAGATGAGAAGAGGATTGTGATTGTGACATTGCAGTAAATTGGCAAGATGGCAAATGGGGAACACAAGTAGTGGAAAAGTACCTTTCCAACACATACACAAAAGTCGTGCACATACATGAATGCAGTGGTGAAATTTCCACTTCATTTGTAGGACTATGCCTATTTCTGGTGAAAGGCCAAGGGGCAGTGAAAATTCACTTAAATTTTTAACCCTGGTGGCATCACATCAGAGTTGTATTTACCCATGCCAAGAAATACTGATCGAATTCGTTGCGATGAAAATAAAGGGGATAGGAAAACGGCAGGAAGAGGGCAGTCAGATTGAAGCAAGAGAGATCCAAAAGAAGAAGAGGAGCAAAGCAACTGCATGCAAGAGAAACCCTACACTTCCTTAATTAAAAAAGGACAACCACTACTACTTTTTTACCCTCTGAATTTACCTAGGCAATCAATTGGTAGAATTTGCCTGCAATTACCTATCAGAGAATCCATCCAGCTGCTACAAATTAGGCAGGATTCCCGTTCTTTTGCGGCTTATGGGATGCTTGCTTTATGCAGATTAGGTGATCTTTATCAGTAAAAATGCAGATTAGGTGATGGTTACAACATGTTACAATCACCATCCTAATTCAAGGCCCCAAAAGGTGCCATACGACCAAGAACTCGCAAGACGACAGCGACAAGGACCCGGGCAAGTACAGGAGCGATTAGCGTCGAATTCCGAAAGAGAAAACGAGTTCTAAGCTTCAATAATACTAGACAAATTATCTACTAGTCTGGTAGCATCTAGCCAATAGGCCGTCATGCATCGGAGCTTAAGCCAAATCTAAGTGAAAAAGGAACAGCACAGGACAAAACAAAAAGCAAAGCCGGATTGGTAGATAGATAGATACACCTCGTCTTGGCCTCTCTCTGGTCTAGAAGTGGTAGGAGCTAAACTGATTCATTAATTTAATCGAATTCGTCCTACAAGTACTAGCAACACTACTAATTAAGCCCGAACCATCCTTCGATTTGCTGCCTGCCAAATTAACGAGGCAGATGAACGGCAGAAACTTTGCAAGAAAAACTCGAATCGGAAGAGGAAATTAAACCAGAACAACCTTACCCAAAAGAAAACATGCAAACAAGAGAGCAAAATCAGTGAGGGGATCATGCTTCTCCGTGACTCGTGCGGAGGCCAAGGAGCAAGAATTGCGCGTCGTTCTACTGACATGCAGCAAGAAATTAACCAAGAATTGAAGGAGATAGGCTGCGAGTGAGTGAAATTACGGAGGGCCGGAGAAGTATTAACCTGGAGGAGAGGATGGTGGCGGTGCGCGGGGGCGCAGTGCGGGCAGATGCTGGTGCAGCAGGCGAGGCAGAAGATGTTCTTCTCGTTCTTCTTGCGGCTCTCGTGCGCCTCGCACCCAACGAAGAAGGTCTCCTCCACCAAGCCCCCAACCCACCCCGGCACCCTCATCCCCATCTCTCCCTCCCTATCTCACTAATTCTTCAGGACTCCCTCTCTGGTTCTTGCCAATTCTCTTCTTGGTTTGGTTTGATCTCTCTTTTGTTTTCTTGGCAGGCCAATTCTGTCTGCCCTTTCTTTCTCTCTCTAGTTCAGTGGTGGTGCTTCGTGAGGGCGTAGATACAGATGTGGGTTGTCTTCTTCTTGTAGTTGCAGAAAGAGGGAGAGGGAATGTGCAACGAATCCATTGGGGGAGCTATTTATAGTTGAAGAGAGACGAAGAACGGATGATGATGATGGCGATGGTATCCCCTACAACTCGTTGGGGGTTTGGGTGTCACGGTGACATGGTACAAGTGTTTTTTTTTTTGGTTGGATGCGTCTCTTGTTTGAACATGGAGAGAGGGGGATATCTGAGAGGGAATTATCCGCAACTAGTTGCACCCGCAACTAGTTTTCGGATACCCCACTTCCGAGTGTTCAAAAATCACGAAAAAAATCATGGACATGGGCTATGTTGAACCTTCGACATCCACAAAATTTCATCCAAAAATATGAACATATGTGGCCTATGCAAAAAGTGACCAGGCCACATATGTTCATATTTTTGGATGAAATTTTGTGGGTGTCGAAGATTCGACATAACCCATGTACATGATTTTTTTCGCGATTTTTGGACACTCAGAAGTGGGGTATTCGAAAACTAGTTGCGGGTGCAACTAGTTGCGGATTGTCATTTCCCGGGATCTCTCTCTTATCTCTTGGTCTGGTTGGGTGACTGGTTGGCAAGGAGCTTCTGGTGAATAATTGCGAGCTAGCACGGAGGATTTTTTGCATTGTTCTTGGCTACTTTCTTCCATTAATTTTTCTTTTTCAAGGCTCAACTTATTGTGTTGTGTGTATCTATGTAGCTCAAAGATAAGGGTAAAATTCTAGTACACAAATTGTTACATTTGCGGGATACGAACTCAGAGCATCTCCACCGGCGGCCCCAAAGCACTCCAAAGACCCATTGGGTGCCGGACATCAAATTTCGCCCACCGGCACCCCATCGGTCTGGCCCGACCCAAATTCAGTCTGGCACCCCCGAGCAGGCCCCCAACTTTGGAGGCCCTCTCGGGGTTGCCAGACAGTGGTCGGTCAAGCGCTCCGACAGGGTGAGCCCGCCTGCCAGTGACACATACCGGCGCAGGCTAGTTTCATTTGCACCACCCATTTCTCTAGTTTTTCTCCAGCCCGACGATTCACGACACCGCCGCCACCGCCCCGACCCGCCGCCCCCCCCCCCCCCGGCGCGCCATCCCTCCCCGAGTCACCGCCAGCCACCGCACCGCGTCTCGACCTTCAGCGACACCACATGTGAACTTGTCGGCACCATTCCCTCTCACACGCCCGCAAGGTGTTTGGCTGTTTGCCAAGTCTTTCTCTTTGTTTTCCATTTCTTTTCATAGCTCCATTATTCATTGGATACTGGCTATAGGAATGGATAGCGACGATGAAATCATGTTTATGCAAATGATGGAAGAGGAGACTTTTTTTGATGACGAAGATGATGAAGAGAATCAGCTTGTTCTCCCCGTCTTTCAGGCGGCACATGCTGTGCTGGGGGCCAAGCCGAAACGCGGCGGGTCGGTGAAAGTAAGAGGGACAACAAGAACCGCCACAGAACAACAGGTGATGTGCTGCTTCACAATGACTACTTTGCTGAGAAGCCGGTGAACAATGCATATGACTTCCGCCGACGCTTTAGGATGAGCCGGAAGGTGTTCATGAACATTTTGCATGGTGTTCGAGACTATGATGACTACTTCGAGCTGAAAATGGTTTGCACTGGTCTTCTTGGGTTCTCCTCCATACAGAAATGCACAGCTGGTATACGGTGTGTTGCTTATGGATGTTCGGCAGATTCTGTGGACGATTACCTCCGTATGTCCGAATCCACAACCGTTGAAGCAACCTACAGGTTTTGCAAGGCGGTGAATGTAGTGTTCGGAGAGAAGTATCTGAGAGAACCAAATACAGAACACACGGCTCGGCTCATGGCACAAGGTGAAGCTAGAGGATTTCCTCGGATTTTTGGGAGCATCGACTGCATGCACTGGAGATGGAAGAATTGCATATTCGCTTGGCAGGGAATATACAAGGGAGGACATGTTGGAGCGTGCAGTTTTGTGCTTGAGGCTATGGCGGATTATGATCTTTGGATTTGGCATGCATTTTCGGCATGGCCGGCTCCCACAATGACATCAACGTGTTGCAACGCTCTCCGGTGTTTGGAAGACTTGCTGCCGGCCAATCTCCCGAGTGCAATTATGTGATCAACGGGCGTGAGTATGACAGGAGATACTACCTAGCAGATGGCATCTATCCTCGTTGGTCCACATTTGTTAAAACCATCTGCAACCCTTCCGGAGAGGCAAATGTTCAGTTCGCGGGGAAGCAAGAGAGTGTCCGCAAAGACGTGGAGCGAGCATTTGGTGTGCTTCAAGCCCAGTTTGCAATTGTCAGGTACCCTTGTCTATCTTGGTCTCTTGAGCAGATGTGGGAGATTATGAACGCTTGAGTCATCATGCACAACATGATCATCGAGAGTGAGCGAGATATCAACTTGGTCATGAATGAGCCGTATGACTTCCAGGGCCCCCTTGCCGACGCACATCCAGGGCCGACAGCCGAGTTTACTCAATTCCTCGCTACACATCATGAGATTTGAGATGAAATTGCTCATGAACAACTACAAAGGGATCTGGTCGCGCATTTGTGGGCACGCCGAGCACACCAGCCTGTTCCACCTGAGCCTGCCGCTCCTTGAAGAATTTATTTTTTCAATTTAAATTTGGATTTGAATTTGAATGGTTGTTATAACTATATTTTTCCTATGTTCGAACTATTTATTAGACCATGCATTCATTTTCTAAGAATTAGATGGAAATTCACTCAAATTAAGAATAAAAATGATAGGGGTGCCATTTGGGGGGTGCCGGTGGGGGAGGCGACCTGGGAATGGCCGAACACGTGACTGGCACCACCCAAATGTTGTCCGCTTTGGGTGGCGCCGGACTAATTTTAGGAGCGCCTGTGGAGATGCTCTCAGATTTTTTTAGTGCCATGTTCCTTCTACCGAAAAAGATTTGTTTTAGTGCCATGTTCCTTCTACCGGAAAGTTCAACTTTCTACTATATCCGGGTACGAGTGGAGGATCTGGATGCGAATAACAGGGAACATAGGGGCCTGGATAGGAAAACAAATAGGTGTTACTAAAGTAAAATTTATTAATCGAGTAGAATAATAGTTACAAAGTGCAATTAGTGCCATGTCCATCTACGATAACGTTCAGTAAGAGGAGGGCGAAAAGTGCAAACAAAGTCCGAGCTTCATGGAGACTTTTTTTTCTTCAAAATCTCAAAGTTTCAGAAAAATAGAAATAAAACCTAGGTATAGATAATGTCGAACTCTACAAGTGTGCAAAAAGTTCAATGCAAAATTCGTCATATTCTAGATTACACAACAACGATAAATTGGGAAAAAATCGACATATCCTAGGTATAGATAATGTCGAACTATACAAGTATGCAAAATATCAATGCAAAATCCGTCGTATTTTGGGCTAAATAAAAATAACAAATCTAACAAAATTTTAAGTTTTAAAAAATGTGCAATGCTCACCTATCCAGATCCACATATTTATTATTGCCCAATCTAAAATGTAACAAATTTTGCACAATATTATAGCTCGGCATTGTCTACACTTAGGATTTTCTCTTTTTTTTTGAAAGTTTCAAATGCCAATTTCATTTTAAAATCGAGCTCCATGTAGCTCGGCCTCCAAAACCCGCTCTGGAGAGGACAATTAAGTCATGGCACTATCCTTAGAATGGCATCTGGCAGGATGTATAGAGAAGGAATATGCTCCCAAATAGTACAGCAATCCACTAATCTTCCCATGCACGAAATTTGTGATATCCCCTAGCTAATTGCAAGACCACTCCGTACATATTTGTCCCATTCTAATTTCACGGTTCAAACATTTGAAAATCTCATTTGGTCGTAGCAATTCAATCATGCCATCTTTTCTCCCCCGTCCCTGTTTCGTTGCCCTGCTCGAAAAAGGCAGTAGAAAACTGCTTTTATTGTTCCTGTTGTTGCTTTGCCACGGTACTATGGTACTCCTCCTCGTGTACCATCCTCTGCTTTTCTGCTTCTTGTTTTACATGGGCCGTTTGGCTGATTGGCTCTCTCTTTCGCCTGTGTTGGACTGTAGCGCGTGAGTGAGTCCTCCATCGTCCTCTTGGTCGTGCAGTACCATTGTGGATTTGTGGTAGAGCTCCACGTCGTGGTGGGAGAGCAGATGAGATGATACCATTGTGGTGTCTGGTTGTGACGTTGCCGTTTTGCAGATTTGAAGGCTCGTTTGCATGCCCAGTTGGTTGTTGTTTCCGGGCAGAAAGAAAAGTATGGGAAAGTGCAGCCCGTAAATCTATCTCCACCGGCACTCACCCAATGTTTTCCGGCATATTCTAAATTGTGTCCGCGGCTGTGCCGGACACTTGTCTGACCATTCCTAGGATGTTGCCCACACCGGCAGCCCAAATAGCTGGCCCATTTACATTTTGATCCCTTTTGACAATTTCTAACAAAACAGTCCATGCGAAGAACCAATCCGGCGAACACATTGTAGAAAAATTAAACAAATTTTAACAAGTGACATTTAAACTTAAACGAAATTTAAACTAAACCCTAAATCTAGCGGCGCTTCCGGCTCCGGCGTGGGGAACATGGAAGCTGCTGGTTCACCGCCCACATCGGTCCCTGTCGTCAGAAGTGTCATCGGAGATGGCGACCTCGAGGAACTTCCATGCCTCTCGGTCGCCGCCCTTGTCGCGGTGTGGTGGGGTTCGATCTAGTGGTACCAAAAGAATGCCTCGAGTGTCGCATGCATTGCCTGCCATTGCGGATCTTCCTAGTCGTCATCGTCGTCGTCATCCTCCTCCTCCGGTGCGCTGGTGCTGGGGTAAGTGATGGTGCTAGGACAGGAGCCGGTGCCAGTGCTAGGACAGGAGCCGATTCTTGGGTTACGCTTAGCAAATTAGAAAATTTGTAACCTTGCTGCCATGATCTATACTATGAAGATATGTTGCACGCCTGCACCCCATAATGCAAGATCTAGGATACTTACAAACATCGTTGCAGAAGATGTTGTGTTTGTCGAAATAGATGTTGGCGACGCCTGATGAAGAATCTCACGTCCACGCCGGGAGGTTAGATTGTTGCCGATTCCGTTGTCGAGGAATTGTTTGCGCAACTCGCTCTTCAAGTACACCGCGCCAACCCGTCAGCGCTCCGCCATCTAGACCACTTGCGCCGACGAAGAGAGACAGCCTTTCAGCGTAGTTTATGTGGTAGATCTAATCAACTAGATTAGATCTATATGAAATTAGAGATGTCTAATTCTCAACACATGAGATCTAATTAGAGTGAGAGAACTCTGCTAGAGGACACCTCAAAACCCGGGAGAAACTTGTGTTTTAATTGTGTGTCTCAACCCATGGGGGTTGGGGGGTTTATATAGTAGGCCAAGGGGTAGGGAGACTTGGGGGAGGAGGCAAAGCCTCCCCCCAAGGTGCGCCAGCCCTAGGAGGAGGAGGAGTCCTCCTCCAACTCGGCCTCCTCCCAACCGCCTCTCCCCATGGGCCCAGGGACCATTAGGGTTTCAGCCAAGGGGGGAACTTCCCCCTCTCACGCGCCTTGGCCCACCCGCCACACTTGGGGGCGCGGCTGCCTAGTGGGCCGAAAGTGCATGGTGTCCCCTTGTATGGTTTTGGTAATTAATGAAAATCCTTATGGACTAATGTTTGTGTTGAGTTATTCTTGTAGGTTTGTCCATTTACATCGCTTGAACTCCATGTGTTGGATTCAAGGTTGTATGCCATCAAGATCATTGATTATAATGGACATATTTGATATGATCAAGAAGATGAAAAGATACAAGGTTGATCAAGACTAAGTGCAAAGAGTGGATTCAAGTTGATCAACACACAAAGCTAAAATGATATACCATGTGGGATCGTGTGATCCAATGGTATGGTAAGAATTTGTCCATATAGCTTTGTGAACTAACCCGTTATGTGTGTGTGGCATTCCTTTGTTGGGTTAGGTATCTCTCCATGGGTTGGCACCAAAAGGAAGATTTCTTATAGCTCATGGAGGATGACGCCAAGTGGTGATCGTCATCAAGGTTGAGATGTGCAAGTTCAAGATGGGCATCTAGAAGATATCATATGCTTGAAGCGTGTAACCCTTTTGGAGATAGTGGTCAAGTGAAGATATTCCTAAGAGAGGCACTCCCATATTGATGTATGGGGGAGCGATATGTGAGTCTTCACCAAGTAAAGCGCAATCAAGAAAGTTGGTCCACTTGACGAGATCAAGATCGTCCTCATCTAGCTCAAGTGGGATGCGCAAGGCAAAGGTATGATCTTGATAGGGTTTCTATTTTACCGGTCTCATGGTGTTAGTGGGAGACCGGGTTTTAGGATAGACGCCGTACTATCAAGAGGGGCTCTCAATTGAGTAACTTGATCGCATCTTTGTGGAGAGCACAAACCTTTGCATACTTGGCATTTCATATTTCTTGGTTCTTACTTGGATTTTCTCCTTGTTGGGTTTTGGTGCTTGTTGTGATCTTCATGACAAGACCAAGTTCTCCGAAAACGGATTTCGTATGGAGAACTTGTTGCGTTTTCGGGGTGGAAACATTATCGGTTTATCCTTGAGGAAAGTCCCACACCTTCCCATGTGTGGCAACTTAACTCTATTTATGGTTCTTAATATTTCCAACAAAATTGGTTTCATCCCATTTGGAGTTTCCTTGCATTAGTTATGCCTGTTCTGCTGTTTCTGACAGTTTGCAAAACCGGAATATTGGGCCGGACTATTTGTGTCAGGGCCGGATATTCTGGGGTGCTAGTTTTTCTGCTAAGGAACTTGTGTGCGAGCCTCTGGAGAAACCGGAATATTGGGCCGGACCTTTTGGGTCTGGGCCGGATATTCCGGTTCCCTGGAATTTCGGCTAAGGACCAGCTGCCTGCCAGTTTTGCGAGCTTCTGGTAAAACCGGACCTTTGGGCCGGAAGTTTTGTTTCCGGGCCGGATATTCCGGCCCCAACTGAGACCGGATATTCCGGCCCCAACTCAGGCCGGATATTCCGGCCCCAGTTTCCTGCAACGGCTATTTTTCTGGGAGGGGTATAAAAACCCCTCCACCTACCTCCAGCCAGATAGCTTTGCCCAGCACGTTTTTTTTCTCTCTCCCCACCATTGTTGACCTTGAAAAGCTTGCCCCTCTCCCAATTCCTCCCATGATTCTTGCATATCTTTGAGGGAAAAGAGAGAGGAGAACTAGATCTACATTTCCACCAATCCATCTCTCCTCTAAGTGAGGGAACCCTTTCGATCTAGTTCTTGAAGTTCCATTTGTTGAGTTCTTTTTTGTTCTTCCTCTCTTCTCTCCCCACAAGCATTTGTTGCTTTTGGTGGGATTTGGGAGTGAAGGACTTGAGCACTTATTGTGTTCTTGACTTTGCTTTTGTGCATCGGTTTGCTCTCTCCACGAGTATTCGTGGAAGTGAAAATTCGTGAGCTTGTTACTCTTGGCTCGTTGGACCCTAGACGGTGTTTGAGACCTTTTGTGGTCACTTGGGAGCTCCCAATCCTTTTGTGGGTTGTGCCTCAAGATTGTTGTAAGGGACTCGATTTCCGCCCAAAAGAAAATCAATAGTGGAAGGTGAACCGAGTTTTTGTGCGAGGTTCATCGGAGAATAGGGTGAGGCCATTTGTGGCGTCTTGAGTTTGAAACTCACACCCCTCCAACGAGACGTACTCCCCTAAAAAGGAGGAACTCGGGAATACATCATCGTCTCCGCGTGCCTCGGTTATTTCTATACCCGAGCTCTTTACTTATGCAATTTACATTGCGATAGCCTTCGTGCTTGAAGTCTATATCTTGCTATCACCTTGTTACTTGTCTTGCTTAGCATAACTTGTTGGTGCACATAGGTGAACCTAGTATATTTAGGTTGTATGCTTGTTAAATTAAAACAGCTAGTTTTATTCCGCATTTATCAAGCCTAAACCGGAAAAGTTTTAAATCGCCTATTCACCCCCCTCTAGGCGACATCCTTGTCCTTTCATGGGCCCCATGGGCCCACTTGGCAGCCCCCTTTGGTGGGCTCCAAATAAAAACTTTTATTTAGTATTTTTTGAATATTAATTTAATTAATTAATTTGTTTTTTTAACAGAATTAATTTGTTTAATTAATTCCTAATTGAATATTTCCTTTTACAGAAAATTCCCGGAATTAATTACTTATCATATAAATATGATCCGGGACACCCAGTGTCCGCTAATAAAATATTTCGGATAAATATTTTCCCTCTTATATGAACCCTCGGAATAAATCCGACAATAATAGAAACAATTCCTATTATTCAGAGACATGTAATGTCTGCCTTGTTTCTCTATGCCTTCACCGGAACAAGTTCCTGTGACATCGGAGTGACTCCGACACTATCTCATAACCACTAAAACCACAACTTTATTCTCTCAATAAAAGATTGACTCACAGCTTAAGTGTGTGACCCGGAAGGTTCGGTAACACATAGACATGTCCGGATGCTTACGAGACAATAACCAACATTGGGATCTAGATGTCTGTACTGGCTCCTATGTATTCACGAGTGAATGACAGAACCTTTTGTGTTTCTTATTACGCTAATTCCCTTACGTACACGATACCAATGATATCACGAGGCGAGACAGTGTGCTATAGTGTGATCAAAACCATTTGATCATAAGTCATAACACATACAAAACTCGTTCCCGATATCATTCTATTTTCTCATTATGTATTCTCAATTTCCTATGATAAATCACACTATTTCTGGCCAGATGATTGGGGTGACATTGATAATACTGAGATGGCCTAGAGGATGTACCTCACCATCGTCTGGAGGAGTAAGTACCATTCTCGAACGATCTCCGTTCCAATACGTATTCTATTTCACATTCAAAAGCCACCGTTATGATCCCCAAATTAATGCCGGATGGTTGATGACGATCAAAGTGTGAATATCAAATACGCGGTCACTAGATATTCTCATGGTATAGGAATACAGCTCACAAAAACTCTATATGATCAATTGCTAATCTTCATCTGTGACGATTTGTCTCTTAGCAAGATCATATGATGGGTCGGTTCAGTACTATTTTCATTCCGATAATAAACTCCTATAATTGTGTCACTTATACAAAGTGCATGATCAGAAAAACGTGATCATCTAACAACAAGATAGGCTAGTCCTAAAGACAAGACCAGGAACTCTTTTACTTTGTTCATATCTCTATACGTGCATTGGAAGTTTTCCTTTGAAGACTCACTATTTAATTGCCAATAAAGTTGTAGCATAAAGATATAAACATTTAATAATAACGTTAGAGATAAAATAATACTAAATGTTATTGTCTCTAGGCCATATCTCCAACACCGATGCCAGTGGTTCGGGAAGCTGCTCGTCGTCTAACAGCTCGTAGTCCGACTTGAACCACTCCGGAGGAGGCGACGACGTGTCAGCTGGGAGGAAGAAGCTGCCAAGACGCGCTGTGCTTCCACCACGTCGGTCCACTACGGCGACAAAATTGAGTAGAAGGGGTCGATCCACTGCGAGTAGAAGGGGTCAATCCGCGTGGTACTGTCAGGACGCGCTTGCCCGGTGAGCCACTGCGCCACCAGAAACTTGACGATGTTCCTTACGCACCCGGCTGGTGGTTGACGGTCATCTGGCAACAATATGCTGTGGCGCAGTTGACTGTGTGGTGCATGCATGCCCGACGCCCCTGAGCAGGCCCACAAATTTGGATGGTGGGTCGGGGGTGCCGGATAAAAAATGGGTCAGGCCGAACACTTAGGGTGCCGGTGTGGCCTTTTTCGTAACTGACATCCAATGGGCCATTGGACGTGTTTGGGGGTGTCGGTGAAGATGCTCTTAGCACATGGCAGTTGGGCACAACTCGTAATTGTTGGTTATTTGGGCATTTCTTCCACTTTTTTGTCAAATAACAAACAAACTACAACATCATCGCAGACACTAATGTAACCGAACACGAATTCCAAAAGATTTTTTTGCAGCTAACTGGCTAACTGTGTGTAACAGCAGATGGCTTAATTAATTAGGACATTCTCGGAGTACAAGGAGGGGTGCACGAATGATAGACCGCTAGCTAGTACGTCTATTCCATGTGATGGACATGGCAATTCTCGTGTGAATTATGTGCAAGCCTAGTAGTTATTGTGTTTCCGGTCTTGGAGCGTGTCTATAGAAGTATAGCTAGCTACTATACGTAGAGGTGATGTCACGTCGAGTTATCACCCCTATCAATGGCTTTTGGAGAAAACGGAGCTGGGAGCTTGGGAGTTGGGACAATAGCAATGCTTGTACATGGAAATTTTATGGAGTAGCACCACATGGTGCTGACTTTGGCATGTACTCCACCAAGGATGATTTTAGGGAATATTGATGGAATGATTTAACAAGGAGAATCTTGAACATGCACCTACGCATATGAAATAATGCAAAGATAATTTAAGATGAATTTTAGCAGAATTTTAAAACAACTATATTGTGTAAAAACTGTTTATATAGAGAAAATATTAAGATTAACAGATTATCACACCTCCATATTTCATATTGAGATTGTATCTAAAACAACCACTCATAGTCAACCCTCCTAATTTCTTTATTCGGAGAAATCCCACATGCTCTCTATGCTTTCTCTGTTCCATCTGCACCTTGGCACTAACTAAAAATCGCCTCAAGAGAAGACTTTGCTCATTGACGCTCGCATTTTTCCATATCCCTAGGTCGTTCGGCCATTTGCGTGAACGCGTCTATCGCAATTTGTCTAAGCTTTAAGACGGTCTGCTCTGCCGCCAAATCATGTCATGCTCAGTTCTCGCCATCTCATCGCCAACATCAATGGCTCGCCGTCTAGCCACTGTCACCTAGCCACCGAATGTTTCTTGCCCGGAGCCAACTATGTCACCTTCAGACGATGGCGAGTAGGAGGACGATGAGCTGTCGCGGATCCGGGGCAGGCGGTCATCCTCGCTTCGTAGGCAACCGCTCGCCGGGAAGAAATCGACGGGTAGATCTCCCGCGAGAGAACAACGAGGGAGGAGCCTACCCGTCAGCTGATGGCCGCCAAAGCGGCATGCCATGGCGCAGTTGCAAGCCTGGAGGGAGGCATCCTTCGCCGCTCGCGAGGCTGCTCATTGGTACATGAAGGAGGAACACCGCCGGTTGATGGAGGAGGCTCCCGACCCCGCGAAGCACAGGAGTTGGAGAGCAGTCACCAGAGGGAGGTATCCTGCACTACTCGCGAGGCTGCTCACTAGGACAAGAAAGAGGAACACCGCCGAGCCTGCGAGGCACATGAGCTGGAGAGCAGGCAACGGTAGGTGGAGGCACCGGTACAGCGTCTCGTGGCGGCCGGAGAGCATGGGCCCAAGGTGCGCGCACGGAAGCGGCGGCGGAGAGCGCCAATTGGGTCTCGAAACCACGTCGGAAAGGCACCAGATGGGTCTCGTAACCATGTCGGCGAGGCATTCCCTCGCGTGGGCGGCGAACGCCGATGACCCTGGGCCAACCTCTTAGTTCGTCTCCCTTGTGGGGAACAATGCCGAGTCTGGCCCCTCTCACGTTTTCGGCCCCGCGACGAACGATGGCGAGGTTGCACCCAATGCGCCCTCTCTCGACGCCTAGATATGGTTTAGTTTATACTTCATTGTAATATGTCTAAGTTTCATTGAAAATCGAGCTATGTGTTTAAATTTTGGAGCGTTCGGATTTTTAAATAAAATTTTCGGGGGCGGCACCGGACACATATTCAGACTGCCCGGTAGCGATGCTTTCAAGGTCCCAAGTCAGTACATGGAAGAGAGAATTCCTTATTTGACACTCCACTAAAATTTGGTTCCATATTTGACACAGGTAAACTTTTTGTTCCCTATTTGACACCTGGTGTAAATTTTAATATGACACTACCGTCGGTTCCGTTAATTTGTTCCGTCAACTTTTTCCGTGGTGGACAAAAACACCCTTTCCTAAGTGGTTGACCGATCGAACAAGAAAAAAATCCCCCCCGATTCTCCACATCCCGGTGGCGGTGGTTCTCTAGCTCCCTAATCCCTAGCTGCGGCGGCGGTGGCCTGCTGGCTCGCTGCAGCGGCGTGAGCTGACGGGCGACGGACCATGGAGCAAGCTGTGGCCGTAGGTGGCGGACCAAGCATGGCTCCGGCCGGCGGCCAAGGCTTGTTTCAGGACAGCTACCCATGAACAACGGAGGGCAGACATGGCGGGGCTGCGCAGGGCACAACAGGCATTCGGGCGGGACCGTCCAACTTGTGCAGTGACGAATACCGTCGCCGCCGAACGAGGTCGACCACGCCTCACACTGTATCCTGCCCTCCATCCTGCCGTAGCTCGGCTCCCGCGACGCTGCAGTTTCCCTCTTCGGCCTCTCCCCATCTTGCCTTGTCTTTCTTTCTAGATCATGTTTGGGTTCGTGTTGTATTGCAGATCCGGAGTTCAATCTCCTGATCTATATTTGTTAGGAAACCAACGTACGCACCACGTGCGGGTCCCACCCTTTCTTGGGATGGGGGTTTTCCCTCTAGATTGGTCCTCAACCCTAGCCCCTCTCCCTCCTATATATACCCATGTATTGTATTGTATTGAGAGAGATAGACCATTGATAATAAAGATAAGTCCCGCCTATATCTCTGTGTCTTTTTACTTTTCGCATCTGTGATTGTGCCGCGTGTACGACTCCTTCGACTACGCTCTCGCTGCACGCCCTTGGACCGGACTCGCCGGCAAAGGTTGTGCAACACGTTATCAGCACGAACTGCTCCGCCAACTGATCTGCATCGAGCCTTCATCAAGCAGGCTCTCGTCGTTCATCGCGGAGGTATAATCCAGATCCGATCGCAACAACGGTTTTGCATCTATTTATGTTTCCGTTCTTGCAATACGTTTTATATTACCTACGGTGTCGATTTCCCTCCCGAGAGTCGAGCTGACGAATACGTCGCCGACCAATGTCGATACTCTTGGATTCATGGGGGATTTGATGACGCCACCGTAGGGAGTCGGTACGGAAGTGATCCTGATGATCACGGTACCGCCGCGGCGCACCGGCTGTGCGACGCGCCGTCTCGATTCCAGATGAACGGACGATGAAAATTGACATCCGAAGTGTTTTTCGTGTCGGTGTAAAAGACGTCGTCGGCTGACTGCCGTAGAGCCGTTCGTCGTGTGTTGCATAGGTCGGCAAGCCGCCACGCAACACACCGAGCCTCGCACTACGTGGCGCCGCCGTTGCTCTTCCGCGCGAGAAGGTCCAGATTTGCTGGCCGTCCGCGTTCGTCGCCGGCGTCATGGACGTCGTCGGCGTCCTGCGCGCTCGTCGGCCCAGCTGGCCGTGCCGTCTGAGATGTGCGCGTCGTCGCATACACGCGCTCGTCGGCGCCGCGCCATGCCCGTGGACCTGCTGGCCGAGCTCCGCGTGATGCCGCGCATGGCCGCCGGCCGCGAGCCGAGCTCGCCGCGCCCGTGCGTGCGGCTGGCACGCGCGCACTGCCGCCCGACCTTGCTGGTCGCCGGCGCCGCTGCGGCGGCCGCCACCACCTCCCGCGAGCAGACGGCCCTGCTGGCCACGCAAACACGCCCGAGGCGCTGCCGAACGCCACGAGCCCTGCTGGCCCGTTTTGCCTTAATTAATGGCATTGATGGAGAATAAATTTGAGCTGAAACGTTTTGTATTAAGTGCTCTTAATTACGGCCGTTTCCAGTCTCTTAATTCTCCCCTTGATTGCGCCTAATTATACAGGGCTGCGCGCGAAATTTACATTTTAGCACCTGTACTTTTCCAATTTTACGAATATTTTTATTCCTGCTGAATAATTTATCCGTAAGTCCCTGGAATAGTCTGTTTTTGCTGAAATTGTTTATCTGGGCATACAATAGCTTTGGAAAGTCAATTTTAGGGCCAATGTTTCACGTTAGTGATGCGCTTAACATGTTTCCGTCATTATCATGCTTGTATTATATATTTTCATTGCTAGAATTAATTGTTTAATTACTTTTAATCGCTTTGAAATCATTGTTAGCATGTTTTTAAATATTGGAACGTCATGTTAATGAACAATTGTATTTTCATCGCATTTATGCAATGGATTACCTGCTGTAATCCGGATTACCTGCTGTAATCTAATATGATTTGCATAAATTGTAAATGGCCGGAATCGTCAACCGTGAATTCACCGAGCTAACCCAAAATGGGTTGCACTGCCTGCCGTGGGCATCGTACGTTGAGATCTTCCTCACGTCGAGGGAGCTGACCAACGCGATTGGCATGGGGACCCAGGCGGCCACCAGCTGTCATCCCTTCTCAGAATGCCCAGGCTCTGCATTTTCTGCGTCACCACCTCTGCAGTACTCTAAAAAATGAGTACATGGCTGAGCGGAGTGCTTTGGACCTCTGGAATGCTCTTAAACAGCGTTTCGAGCGACTGAAGTACACTGTTCGCCCGCAGGCAGAGGCTGAGTGGATGCGTCTGAGGTTTCAGGACTTCAAGACGGTGGGAGACTATAATTCGGCTTTGCGCCGGATTTGCATCTCTCTTCGGATGTGTGGTGTCACTGTCACCGACACTCAGAAGATTGAGAAGATTCTCTCTACTTTCCACCCCGATGGTGTACAGTCCTCGCGGAATTACCGCCAGGGGAAGTGCACGCAATATGCAGAGCTTCTGGACATACTCCAAGTGGAGGAGGCGTAGGATGAGCTCTTGCGAAAGAACTCTCTCGCGCAGCCACTTGGAGCGAGTTCCCGTCAGGAGGCCCATGTGCCTCTCAAGAAGAAGAGAGGTAGGAAGGGCAAGAAGGCGCCTCACCCCCCTCGCCAGGCTCAGCAGCATCAGCCAGGCAAGGGGGAGCAGAGGCCCCAGGAATGCTACGGTGCGGCTCTACAGAACACTTCTCACGCCAGTGCCGTGCACCTAAGGACGTTGTGGCAACGTACAAGGCTAGTAAGAAGGTGCATGAATCGCACCTCGCCTCAGTACAGGGGGAGGCACCTCCGGTACCCATGGTGGCGCCCGAGATCCTCCCGTCGCCTCCACCTCTGCCTATGGTTGCACCTGTAGTTGCGCCCACGGAGATAGCCCCTACGGTCTCAACGGACGTCGGTGTCTCTATGGAGGTCGATCACTTGGTGCTCCCTTTTGCACCTCGTGTAGGCACTGATGATGATCCTATACTCAGTGAGGAGCAATTCACTCAGTTGGACATTGAGTGTGAAGTGAACAGCGCGTTCTCTATGCCTGTCTAAGCTTCCACTGTTTAACTTATCATGATTCCTTAGGCTATATGAGATACATTTGGTTTGTAAGCTCTATAAGAGCAAGCCATATTCATTATTTCGACGCTTGAATGACATTTGATTATCGTTCATTAATTCCTCTATTTAAATATGATGGCATGTTATGTTCTCAGATATATGCATTTGTTTTGTAATGTCGCTACTTCCTCGCTTCATTATTTTAATTACATGCAAATGTCTTAGAACACGTGTGGCACCCCAATGGAGTAAACATGTCTCGTGGAAAACGATACACAAATACCATCTTCAGGGAGATTATGTGCTTTGAGTCTGATAAAATTCTCGAGGTAGTGTTATGAAAATCGCCGGCTGCGATCCTTATATAGTTGGCTCCGGACGAGCCACTATGATACTACCCATGGGAACAACTTTGATCATTAACGATGCATTGTTGTACCCCGAGTCATTCGCACCCCCTTAAGTTTTTGGTTTTCACGCTAATAGTCTCCAGCTGAGACCGGTGTTATGAACGGTATGGAATGCCTACTAATCACCGGGCGCGATGAAAATGGTAAACATGTTCTTGGAAATTTTTCCTCCATTGGACACATGGCTATGCTACACGGTAATTGTAGCACTGCCTGTGTACACTACCTTCCGATGCTCTGAACTTTTTCATATGGCATGATAGATTAGGCCACGCAGTCTAAGTATGATGAGGAATATACAACTCAAACGGTCATAATGTTAAAGTGAAAAACTTCCCAAATCCTGATGATTTTGTGTGCTCCGCATACGCTACAGGGAAGTTAATCATTAGACCGCCCCCCTTAAAGGTGAAGGATAAATCCATCATAAGAGTTGTATTTCACCAACCAGATGTTGGGGCAAGCTGTGTTACACGCTGCTAAACTCATTAACTTTAGACCGTTGGCCTACAACATCCATTCTCATGTGCAGCTTGCGCAGGGGTCGGCACCGATAATTTCCCACCTTTATAGGTTCGGTTGCCAGGTGTATGTACCGATAGCACCACCCCAGCGATCAGCAAAGGGCCCACTCCGTAAGTCGGGGATATACGTTGGTTATGCGACTATGTCCATAATCAGGTATTTGGACCCCATGACAAGTGAATGTCATACGGCCCGCTTCGCTGATTGCATTGACGAGGATCTGTTTCCGACTTTAGGGGGAGATAATCAACCCCTTGATGATAAAAGTCGAGAAATCACGTGCCAAGTCACGGAGATCCACGCTCATGACCCACGCACTGCCGAGACAAATAAACAAGTCCAAACGATAATTGATTTGCATGCATTAGCGAATCAACTGCCTGATCACTTTAGTGACTTGTAAACTGTGACAAAATCGCATATGCCTGCGCGCAATGCACCGGAAAGGGTTGAGATACCGAAGTTAACTATGGTACACCCGCTCCCGTCCAAAGGCCTAAAAGGACGGGAAATCCGGTTTCTCAACTCCTAAGTACTCGGGGACGCCTGAGGAAGAAGGATAAGAGAGATTTATCGCAGATAGTCACCAAAGCCCCTAGTAAGAAAAAGGGGAGCCAATTGAGACCTGGCACAAGTACGGAAAGTCCTGTGCACGGGATTCCGGACTTGAACGTCCCTATTGAGGGAACATCCAGCGGAGATGTGAGTACACACATCGGCGCGAAAAAGCTAAAGGACCTCGCTCCTGTAATGGGAAATACGGTGGAGCAAGAGGTAGCGCCAGATGCGCCCCATGACGAAATGGCCATAAATTATATAAATAAGGGAGAGTCAAGGAACCGAGCAATGGCAATTGTCGACATTAACTTTGCTATAGAATTGCCTCAATCATAGATCCAGACCCTAGGCCTAACAATCCCGCTGATTGTAAAATAAGGTCGGATTGGAAAGATTGGCAGGAGGCAGTTACCTCACACATGAGGTGGATCGGTACAGAGCAAGGCTCGTCGCTCAAGGGTTCACTCAACGACAGATGTCGATATTGAGGAAACTTACTCCCCAGTCATGGCTGGTATAACCTTTAGATACTTGATCTCGATGGCAGTAAATCTGGACTTAACAATGAAATTGTTGGATGTTGTCAACTTACCTATATGGTAACCTTGATTCGGACTTTTACATGATGGTACCGGAAGGTATCCCCATTCCGAACCAAGAGAGCAAATCGGGTCTATACAGTGTTCTTCTTTGGAAGTCATTGTACGGACTTAAAGAGTCTGGTAGGATGTGGTATAATCGCTTAAGCGATTCCTTCATCAGAAGGGCTACACGAGCAACGAAGATGGATTTGTATAATCTCGGTGTACGTGGACGATTTGAATATAATCGGTACACCTAGAGATATTGAGGAAGCGAGTTCCTACCTGATGTCGGAATTCGAGATGAAGGATTTGGGTAAAACCAAGTCTGGGTCTGCAACTTGAACATTCCCCTGCTGGGATTCTAGTGCACCAGTACACCCAAAGGTGTTAGAGAGATTTGGATTTCATAAGGCATATCCTTCGAAGACCCCAATGATTGGGAGGTCTTTACAGCAAGATAAGGACCCGTTCAGGCCTAAGGAAGAGGGGGAGGAAATTCTGGGACCGGAATTCCCCTACTTGAGTGTCCTTGGAGCACTCATGTACCTCGCGAATTGTACATGGCAGGACATCGCGTTCGCTGTCAATTTGCTTGCTAGGTACAGTTCTGAGCCTACCTAGATATTGGAAAGGCATCAAGGACGTCTTCCGATACATGCAACGGACCAAATATCTTTGGCTGTTTTATAGGAGGAATCAAGACCTATCATTGGTAGGCTATGCTGATGTGAGGGTACCTGTCGGACCCGCACACTTCCAAGTCATAGATTGGATATGTTTTCCTTTGTGGTGGAACTGATGTTCCCTGGAAATCGTTTGAGCAAAGTCTTCTATCGACTTCAACGAACCACTCTGAAATCATAGCACTATAAGAAGCATCACAAGAGTGTGCATGGCTTCGACGGATGATTTCCACATTCAAGACGTGTGGGCTGAACACCGTACAAACCCCCACCATTATCTATGAAGATAATGTAGCTTGTGTTGCACAAGTGCAGTCAGGGCATGTGAAGAGTAGTCTCATCAACCCCAAGTTTTTCTATGCGCATGAGCTGCAGAAGACGAACGAGGTAAGGATCTTGCATACTAAGTCGTGTGACAATCTCGCTGATATGTTCACTAAATCATTACCGGCATCATCTTTTGAGAGTGTGTTCGTGGAATCGGTATGATGAGACTTAGAGATATGCCAGACTCCGGGGGAGATTCTTCACACCCCCATCTGAAAATCTTGATCCGGATGATCAAGTACTCAACCTGATGTTGAGTGGATTGTACTCTTTTTCCCTTATGTGAGTTTTCCCGATGTTTCTCACATTGAGGTTTTTGATGAGGCAATTCGTGCAACATAAGGAGACGTATGCTATGCGCTCTTTCTCCATATTTTTCCCACTGGGTTTTTCGGAGTTTTGAGACATAGACAATACGGGATGTCGGACCAAGGGGGAGTGTTAGGAAACCAACGTACGCACCACGTGCGGGTCCCACCCTTTCTTGGGTGGGGGTTTTCCCTCTAGATTGGTCCTCAACCCTAGCCCCTCTCCCTCCTATATATACCCATGTATTGTATTGAGAGAGACACACCATTGATAATAAAGATCAGTCCCGCCTATATCTCTGTGTCTTTTTACTTTTCGCATCTGTGATTGTGCCGCGTGTACGACTCCTTCGACTACGCTCTCGCTGCACGCCCTTGGACCGGACTCGCCGGCAAAGGTTGTGCAACAATATTCACCCACGGTTTATATTTGTGATCTTGGATGGAAATGAGATTGTAGACTACACTTTTTTTTTGCGGGGAAAAAGACATGATATTAAAGCTCCGTTCTTACAGAAAGACCCAGAACAAATGAAAAATTACAACGACGTCCTCTGGATCCCGATGTCGATGATGAGCACGATGCCACCGGTGGCGCGCCGCCGCCGCCGTACCTCTTGATGGCTTGGATCAGGTACAAGCCCTCCGCGGACGGGAAGTCGCTGGTCGCCAGCTCCTGAGAACTTACACCGCCTTTCCTGAGCTCGCGGTTCTTCGGATCTGTGGAGTTCATCAAGCCCTATCCGGCGGTGGCGTGACGGCCGGGCCGGAACTTGTTGAATAAAGAGAAGGCTGTGATTTGGAGCTTCGCGATGGAGATGCAGGGATGCGGTGATTGTAGACTACACTTGATGATTAATATTTGGATCCTTCTGTGCTAGTCTGCTCTTGATATTATTCCGATCATTCTTTGTGTTGGTTTTACCATTTGGATTCTCGATTTTCTAGCGATTTTTGCTTTAAGCATGTACAATTGCACAAGTCCTGTTGGGTCCCCGGTGGTTTCTTCGTCATCGGTGACTTTGCTACTGCTACTACTGTGTGTATATCAGTCAACTTCATGTTGAGCCGCGGCAGCTGCTAACTCAATCCTGACGGAGGCGGAGCTGAGCTCACCTAACTCCATGCTCTCCAATTGCATCCACAGAGGTAAACCTCGAGACCTTTGGGAGGCTCCTCAGAGCTCAGCGCACGTCGTCCGTCGGATCGAACAGTTACCGCGTGATCTGCGCCGTCCATTATTTGTGGCTTACTTTTTTTTACTGCCCATACCACTCACTGCCGGTGGGGCCAAACGTCGCCGGTCCCATTTGTCAGCCACACAGTGGGTCACGTGTCCGTTTTCGGTGGCAGCTCCTTCCGAGCCTCTTCCGTCGTGGTGTATGTTTCTACAGTGCTTTCCCCTCGCGAAAGGGCAAGCGACGCTTCTCCGTGTCTCCTCACGCCGCGAAAGGGCAGGGCGCTCGGGGGAAAACCCTAGCCCCGCACTCGCCCTCGACTCCTCGAGCCCTGTGCGCCTCCTTCTCTCCCCTTCGTTTCCCTCCTCCTCTCCCCCACGCCGCCTCCGGGCTCCCTGCGCCGCCCCCTCCTCGCGTTGCTCGGCGGCTCTGCGACCTCTCACCGTCCTCGAGCCCCGCAACGAGCCCTCACCGCCCCTGCTGCCGGCTTTTCTTCGTCGCCTTTATCCATGGTCGAGGAGCAGCGGGGAAGCTCGCAATCGAGCAGATCGAGCCGTTCTTCGTCCGCTCCGGCTGCCGCGGCGGCTGACGATCTGCTCGCCTGCTGCGCCGCGCTCACTGCGCCGGACGGGACGGGCGCGGTGGCTGGCGGTGGCGCGGAAGGTGAGCGACGAGCGGGCGTAGCCAGACGGGAGCGGCCGGGCGGGAGGAGGTGCTGCAGACGAGCGGATGTAGCCGACGGGAGCGGTGCCGGGCGGGAGGAGGTGCTCCAGCGGACGGCGGCCGAGCGGTGGTGGCGGCAGCGGGCAGCGGCTGCCGAGCGACCAGCCTCCTCTTCCGCGTGCTTCCTCTCCTATTCCGTCACCGGCGCCCTCCACTTAGCGACGGGCTCCTCCCTCCCGACCAGCCGAGCCACCTCGCCGGCGCCTCCATCCCCACCGGTGCAGGCCACCTCGCCGGCGCGTCCGTCCTCACCCCTGTCCTCCCCTCTTTCTCAGGTGCTCCCCCTCCACCACGAGCCCGGCAGCAGGGACCGGGCTCCGTCCTGGCTGACCTGTTCGCAGAGATGGCGGCGGCAGCGGACGGCGGCGGCGGCTGCTGCAGTGGACGGCGGGACTGGAGGAGCTCGTCCCAGAGGAGAGCAGCGACGCCATGGGCGGCTGTGGCACGCTGCCTCGTGAAGGTCGTCCACCGTTCGACACCGAGCATGGGGACATGGCAACGGTAACAGCAGCGGCAGGGAACTAGCGCCTGAGTGGTATGTTGTTCAATTATAGATCATTGTTTCCGATGCATTAGGTCTTATTTGGCTGATCGATACCATGTGAATTGGGATTGTTGTTTGCTTATACCTGCAGCGGTTTAATCTAACAGGTTGATTATTAAATTGCAGCCAAATCTGATATGTCCTGGTGTTTTAATCTGATATGGCCTTTTCATGTAAAAGACTAATTTCTCTCGCTAGAAAGAATATACATCAGCAGATCAAATGCAATCCTAATATATAATCAAACAAGGTATGTCATGTTGTTTGTCTTCATTGATTCTTGCAATAGTAGTCCTGAAAATATATTTGACTGAATGAACATTTAATCGTTACCATGTGAGTTAGGATTATTGTTTGCTTATACTTGCAGCCTTTTAATCTAACAGGTTGATTGTTAGATTGCAACCAAATCTGATATTTCGTGGTGTTTGAATATGACCTTTTCATGAAAAGGGCTGATTGGTCACGCAAGAAAGAATATTCATCCGCATATCAAATGCAATCCCAATGTATAATTAAACAAGGTATGTCACTTTGCTTCTCTTCGTTGGTTCTTGCAATAGTAGTCCTGGTAATATATTTGACTAAATGGTCATTTCATATTTTAGAATGTGAATTGTTCCCTTACAAAGATATACAATTTTTTTCTATCAATGAAATGTGTTTGATCAGAAATCGTTGTTTCAGAATCATTATGTGTTAATTGGCCAGAACTTAACCATATTTATTGGGGTCATTGTTTGCTTAAAACCCAGCCTTTTTATGTAACAGATTGTTTGTGAGCCAAATATGATATGCGCTGGTGTTTGAATAGGACCTTTGCATCAAAAGAGCTAATTGGTCTTATTAGAAAGAACATACAATTGAAGATCAAATGCAGACCAATAATCAAGAGTTGCTATAATCAGTGCCACAACGCTTCTTAATATATGTACATACAGTCTAAAATTTTCATAAAGAGTCTTCCACCAAGAGAATTATCTATTTGTCTGGTTTTACAAATCTTCTACTTCTGAATTGGTCTTTCTCATTATAGGGTTCTGACTGTCGATTGGAGGTAGTACATACACTGACTTCTCTATGCCCTCCAAACATAGATATTTTAATGCTGCATCTCCTTTCCATATGTCTAAAAACAGATAATATTTATAACTTTTATCCTTCAGATTTTGGTTTAATGAACTAAGACAATCAGGGTTTCAGAACAATTTTATTGTCTAATGGACTCTCTGATTCTCTCATATAAAGTGCTAGGCTGCTGGATTTTTTATTGTAGTACTTGCTCTACATCCTGATCATAGGCTACTTCCATGTATATCAATTGTGTTATTATGGTTAGAGTCTACAACTCTTTCTGTTGGTCTAATCTGGAAGATGTATGTAAAACCCAGTATATCAATTGTGTAAACACGATTTAGGTTAAATACTCAGGCTATTTTTCTTTAAATGCCATGATACAATCATCTTAATTGTTTCCCTGCAGTTCTTTTTGGCCGCTTGCAATATTGTTTGATTTTGTGTTTCGTACAGAAGTACATGCCGCCCATTTTAATTAACTCACGTGTTATTTGCACGCCAAAGAATAGTCGAGCATGACTGATTCGTCATGGCAAGGATTTTTCTTTATGTTTAGTTTTGAAGGATAAGGATGAGGCAGATATTTGGGCTTTTCACGAGAAGCACAAAATATGTCCCTTCCGATATTTGTTTCTGACCATTTGTGTTTATTGTTACAGACTCATGCTCAGGATGGTGGATTTAAATGAACTAAGAAGGTATAACAACTTTGTTGTCTGAATGTATAGGAACCGGTAATCTGTGAGATTGTTTCTGTTTGCTCAATATTGTTTCTTTGTATGCACACAAAGCTGCAGTTTGCTCTAACATAATACAAATTTTCAGAGATATGATCATTCTCCTGTTTTTTCCATAATGCTTCCTTGACGGAGAAACATGTGGTTAGAATCTGTTTTCAGTTGTTCACTTAGGTTAACAGTACTGCATATCAACATATGTGACATCAAGACATTAAATAGGGCTCTGTAGGTTGGGTAATCCAATTTTAGCACCATGGGCAGTGCAGATTACATCTTTGTTGGTATGTCTCAAATAAATTAGAACACGTTTCATGGTATAAGCATATGCTTGCGTGGTCACTGATTTTATGATTGTTTGCTTTTTAAATCTTAGCTGGTTACTGACCTCCTTACTTTTCTTGAAGGGGAAAAGACAGATGCGAGGCTATAGTTTCTATTGAGAACGAGCATTCCAATGACCAAATGTACGGTCACACATCTTTTATATTTTCATATATCGCATTGAATTTGTAGTGTGATCTTTCTGTGCTCCTTCTAATTAAGATTCGAAAACAAAAACTAAGATTATTTATGTTGGCAAGATGTTTCATAGGTGCGAGGAATAGTGCATCATCAAAATATTCCTTCCCATAGAAGAGCTTCTTACCGATTTGATTCTTCAAAATCTAGGTTACCAAGAATTATCCTTTATATTTGGACAAGCTGTGATAGTTCTATTGGGTACCAATTGTGTGCATCATATATCAGATGGTACTAAGGTGTGTTCAACAGATTCTTTTTTAATATGTGTCTTCTTTGATGTAGTGTCTGCCGTGTTTCCAAATATTTAAACAGCAGGTTCTTTGAATAACACTATCCTAGATAAATTGGATTAAAAATAGCTTGAGTGAGTGCATCTGTAACAGAAATATATAAGTTGTATATTATGTTGAGAAATAGTTGAATTAGTATATATTGCTTTGTTGCGACCTGCTGTTTAAACTCTTCGATTTGTGGAAGGTACTTTTCAGTACTTTACATATAGTTCTCTGAATAATAGCTTTAATATGTGGAATGTGCCTATATAGTTCTCTGAATGAGTTGCTGCATGAGGTCTTACATATTGCACACCGTCTATAGATTGAGCATTCTTTAATTTTGTGGTTCTCACTTTGATAGGTTCGTTGCCGCTACAACTATTTTTCATTGCTTCTCACATGTTCAGATTTAGAGGATTTTTCTATGATTGGTTTGCCTTGCTAATGCTCTTTTATTGATAATTTCAGGGTAGGCCATAATCGTCTTATCAATATGTCAGTGCAAAAACCAATATTTTGGTCTGGTTTTCACTCTGAATTCCACTATAAGGTATATCCTCTGAACCACACTGACCATAGGTAGAATAATTCACAACCCTGTGTGAATTGGTCATACCCAAACTGAAAATATATATGTTAAATCTCCTCTCGACTACATTTATCTGATTTTCTTCCCTTGAAGTCATATATCTATGTTAGATTATATATTTAGTTCTCCATTGTAGGTGTCCGTTGTTTGGCCCTGATCCTACTTTTTGTTCATGCAGTAAAGCTTATTTCAGATTGGTGTCTGAGATATGATATCTTGAGATATGAAAAACATAATTGGCTTGGATCATCCAAGGTGCATTTCTTTCCTGTCATCTTGGCAATTTTAGGCGACTTTTGGGTGGTGTACCAGAGGTGCTAGAATTAATGGTTCCCAGTTTCTTTGTTTTACCAGAGGTGCTAGAATTCTAGGTGACTGTTGGGTGGTGGACTAACATTGGATGAGCAAGATTATTTTTTACATGTCTTCTTATGGTCTTACTTATTGTCAGCAGATAATAATGTTCTGTTTGCTGACAAGGAGTTGTTAGTCCATTCTTTGTTTCGTTTCAGAGATTTTAAACCGTTCTTTTAATAGATCTATTTCTACTGGTAGAGAATCTTTGAGTAAAACCATGTGTTTTGTTCACATGTATTTAGTATAATGGCGCAAATTGTTAGTTGTCTTTGAGAAAAAGAAAGTATTGTTTCTTCTCTTTTTGGTTGGTCCTTTCCCTGTCTCCCTCTCAGATTTTTGCAATGTTGCTTGACTTTGGCTTCTTCTTAGGTTCGTATCTTTTGGATTTCGTTTTTTTTTGTTCAGTTCTTTGTTCTTCCTGCTTTCTTTTTTATCCATATTCGTCTTCCGCTGATTTTGGCTTCTTCTTCGGTTCTTGCTCTTGGTGCTTTCCGTTTCTTTCAGATTTTTTCCGGCTCTTCATTCTTCATGTGTCTGTTTGTTTTATCTGTTCTTGGTTTTCCGCTGTTCTTTGCTTCTTTTGGGTTCTTCCTTTTTATTTTCATTGGATTTTTCTTTCCTTTAGCTTCTTTGTTTGGGATATATCTTCTTTTGAATACTCTCTTTCATTTCTGTGTATTGTGATTACCGAGCTCATGCTAGCATGTGTGTGACAGTTCTGTTTAGTACTAGCTGCTGGACTTGCTTTATGATGAATGCAAGTCATAAAGCAAGTTAAGCAAGTTATGTCATGAATGCAAGTCCAGCAGCGGTGGAGTGATTCAAGTAAAAAATACAAGTAAAATTTTGTATAAGGGTAGGCCATATGGAGAGTATAATTGTCATCTGGTCAGGTTTCAGCTGCTGCTCCTCTCTCTTACTGTACTGCATTTTATTCAAGTCAAATTTTGTGTTTGGAAATTAATTTTCAAAATTGTTATTACATTGTCCGTGCATGGTGTTCTTTTAATCAGATTGCAGCACATTGTGCTAGCCAGATGGCTATAGTAAGTGTCCCTGTTTTGAACTGGGGTTCAAAACTAAGACACTTATTATGGATCGGAGGGAGTACTAAATTATCGACAAATACACCAATGGTTTCACTTAGAGGTTACTCTGTATGTTAATGGCTTGCATCTTGCTGCCTTTGTTAGCCCTTTCCTGCATATTTCTGATATCTACTTTGTTACAAAACAGGTTCCACAAACCAAATGATAAGCTACTGTTTGGTTTAGATAGTGTCCCTTCTTGGTATTTATGTGACCTGGTACATGAATTCATTTTGCACAGCGTCATTGAAGATGTCAAGAATTCATCTGTTCAAAAGGCCTTTGTTACAATATTCGCTTCCTCGCCTTGGATCAGAAAAGGTAAATACTTGCAAGATCGGTTCATTTGCTCATCATTATCTGTACTTAGTCTGCTTATTTCTTAGGGTTCTGTGTACTGTCACATTGGCTTGCTTCAGCTGTGATAAATTATCCTAAGGAACCACCGGCATCATGTACCACGGCTTCAACTGAGGTAATTAAGTGCACCCTAGGTTCATTTGCTAATGAATATTTGTGCTACGTCTGCTTATTAATCTTGGTCGCTTATCTGTCACACCAGCTTGGTTCATGTGTGATTGATGATCCAATGGAACCACTGCCATCATCTACCACGTTTTCAACAGATAAGGGGTATGTTTTTTCTTACCTGAAACCACCTCGCTTTTATAAGTATGTTGAGTGTATCTGCAAGACCTATACTGAACCGGGTTCTATGAAAAATACTTCTAGGAGTAACTGGACATATCTGAAAGCTCAGACCGAGGGACAGAGAAAGAAGAAAATCAAATCCAGAACTAGACATGAAATCGGGAAGAGTCATTTACTTTTTTGTGGTTCAGACTTCGTAGTGCAGATTTCAGTAGACCTATATTGTGTAGACAGTTTGCCTATGCCTTTTCCGATTGGTTTGCTCTATTATGCAGGTAGTGCTTAGCCGAATCCTACTTTGGTTTTCTAGGAGTGCCAGCTTTTGTTCAAGTGAATGTTCTTTCTATGTTGTTTGTGTATCACTCAGAAGTTAGTGTTAACTCTGAAGATAGTGTTGCTCCCGTTCATAGTTGCCCTGTAAATATGAACTAAGTGTCCATTGGTACGATGTTCCTATATATCTTATGTGGACGTTGCTTCTACTATTCTGCGGGTGCTGACCATATATAGCTGTCTTTTGGTACGTCCAGATATCAGTTTTCACATGTTGGACTCTTTCACTGTCATTATGTTGTAGACCTGTTTTTACTTATTCTTGCTAAATGCAGTGTTGTTAGTTCTTTAGTTATGCCTTCGTTTGTCATTTTCCGAAAAATCAACTATACTTTGCGCCTTCACATATATTGAAGAAAATGATATCGATTCAGACTTCAATTTTCTTGCGTTCCGGTCTGTGGGGGCATATCACCCACTGGGGTAGATTGAGATAGCAGATTCGTATTATTTTAAATGTTTATATTGTAAGACATATCGATATTAATAATGTTACAAACTGCATGAAAGGCCTGTAATGGTTTGCAGATGTTGAAAGACCTATCTATCCTGAAGACTCTTATGGCTATAACTTCATGTGTGAAAGAGCATTGACGCTTCACTCTGAAATTGTACTGCCGTCATTATGTATAGTAATTGTTGACTGCCACTATACATAGATATGATTTACCATATCGTTGGGTAAACGTTTTACTAAACGATTATCACTGTCAAAGGCGGGTAATTGTTGACACCTATCATCTAGCCCTACCTCGCCATCAGCCACCCCCCGCCACTTATCCGTACCAGCAGTTTACCTATATTGATGTTGCTAAAGGAACTACCTACTATATTTATGTACCATCGCCTAAAGCTAACGATCTATGTGATGATTGTGGTGTTGTAATTAAGATCCTACTTATCATGTAGACTTATGGATGTAGACTCTATGGATGTAAGCAATGAGCTTTGCTATAAACCTATAAAGCTTACATATGTTTCATATTATGAATGTTTGGTATGGCGTTTTGCAAACTGAAAACCAGTGTCAACGGCGGGTGGCGCGCGGCAAGCCGCGCCTAGGAATCTAGTAATTTTTAATGCTCCACCTATTTGATTTTTTCCCCTGCACAGATATTCTTGGAACAAGTAAAAAACGCATTGAATTTCTCTTATGTTACAAGGGGTAAAAAGGTCTTTGCATACCTCTGTTTAACACCGTTGGTGAACAAAATGCACTACAGTGTTCTATAGGGAAGAAAGTTAGAACTAGAGGTCAAATAGGGAAGATTTTCTTTACCAGGGCCAAATAAGGAAGCTAATTTTAAGAGAGTGTCAAATAAGGAATTATCTCTACATGGAAAGAGATCTGTAACAGGCTAAACGGAGAAGGCCCAAGGCCCACTTATCTTTCACTGGGCTGCAGTGTACCAATCCGTACGCTTCCGTTCAGCGCCTTATTCGTGGTTACTGTAGCTTGCAGACACTTCTGTTGTATATAATGAAACTAAAATGAGTTTTTGTACAATTCAAAAAAAAAGTTTTTGTAAGGCGCGCGTGCTTGAGAACTTCACTTACGAACACCTCTACAAGCTCCAGCTTACTCGAACAAATTTTCTTACGTCGTACATGCATAATCACGTTTTCAAAACGTGTCCCCCTTTTTTGTACAATTCATTTGGCTGTGTGCATCATTTTGATGCAGAGGCCGAGGATCCGCACCCCTGTTCTAAAAAAAAAAAATCACGTTTTCAAAACGTGTCATTCTTCAGTTTCAGTCCAGCGATGGTCTCCGATCCACTGACATGTCGATCTGAACTTCTGAACTCGTGTTGTCGTCGGTAAGGCGATTGCAGCCACTCGCCCAATGTCTTTCTTTCACCCGTAGAAGTTGGCGAGAAACGATGATGATGGTGTCGACCACCTCTGTCTGACAGACCGATCAGAGACCAATGACGAATGATAGGTGATCAGATGTAGTACCTGATCAGCAAGCTAAGTGCACCTTGGCAGTTAAACAGCAATCATGGATACATTTGCGATTGCACAAGCTTGGTAGGTCGTGTAAAGCTGCATGGATGTGATGCGTGATGGATCCCTAATAACTGAAACTTTCGGCTTGAAATGAAAGCTTACAATGCATGGTGGCATGCATGCTCTGACTCCACTGAACCTTGCACTGTGTGCGACTGCGCTGCTCTTTGACCATCGTAGTACTATCTTCTTCACATCGGGATCCCATCTACCACATGTTATAGACGATATGATCACGGATCTACGCATCAAAGAATATGGCAGCACTTAACTAATCTTGATTATGTCATTTACCACGATAACTAGCATTTCCCATAGGTAGGTTACTGTGATTCTGTGATTTTCTGACTGCAAGAACCGAGGAGCACCGATCTTGATTTGCTGAACCCCATTTGCTAATCAGACAGATGAAGGAACTTGCAGGTATCCTGCACCTTGTCTTCTGAAACTAAGTTTCGCGTTTTTCAGGCAGAGTAAAAAGGTAGCGGGAGTAGTACAAATCAGTGAAAATGCAGAGAGATGCTGCAGCTACTGGTAAGCAGACTGCTTCGTTTTCCTGGAGCGAACTAATTTGTTCAAAAGTCCGCATCATCAACCCTGAAACGAAAGAAGAGGGCAACTCTGGAGTCCAAGTGCATATACTTGCCTAGAGTACAGCAGAAATGCTGAGCAAATCCAGGGCGCAGACGGGGAAGTTTTTGAGCCTCGAAGGCGCGCGGAATCACCGAACCAGTGAACTAATCCTTCCTCACATCAGCAATTCAGTATTCATGTGACACTCGCAACACAACGGAACACTGCCGAGGTTCCTGCAAGTCGATCGTGTGCGGCGTATGTGGCGCTTGCTGTTTGCATGTGCGTCGTCTCTGCACATTCAGAAGTAGCACGAGGCAGGATCGATGATCCAAGATGCTCTCCGTACTGACGTATGTGGCGCTTGCTGTTTGCATGTGCGTCGTCTCTGCGAGAATGCGCTTTGATCTCTTGGTAATGGACTGGTGGTGCCTCATCCATGGGGGACAGCCAGATTGATTGCCAATTGTTGGAGGACAGAGCTTCTCTTCTCTTCCCCGACTGCTGAAATTATCGTGCCGCGGCTAGCTGTTAGCTGTGGCCTTGTGTCGCCATGATTGACCAACTAGGAAGATTTGTGCAACGGCACGTCGTGCGTATGGGTGAGATATAGCGCCCAAGATCATTGCGTATGGCGCGTCGTGTTGCTCCAAAGATGAACGGCCTTGTGTCTCATTGCAATAGTGCTTTTATCAAAACAAGAAGCATCCACGACAACTTCATGTACGTGCGCAACACCGCTAAGTGACTTCACAGAAATCACTCGCCCATGCTCCTCCTCAAGCTCGATATTGCCAAGGCTTTTGGCTCCTTGAGATGGGATTATCTCCTAGACATCATGCAACGGCGAGGGTTTCCTCCAAGATGGTGGCCCTGGGTGGTTATTCTATTATCCAGGGTTTCATCACGCGTTATGCTTAACAACATCCCTGGTTTGGATATTCTGCACGGACGTGGCCTGTGACAGGGGATCCACTCTCCCCTATGCTCTTTGACATTGGTATCGATCCCCTCAACAGAATCCTCAAGCTGGCCACTGAATCGGGTCTTTTACAGCCCATTCCGGATAGATTGGCGGCCCTACGTGTCTCCTTATATGCCGACGATGCGGCAATTTATTTGGCCCCCAACACCAACGATATCACCAACCTTGCCACTATGCTGCAACATTGTGGCGCTGTCACCGGCCCGATCACAAACGTTGCCAAGAGCTCCATCTCTCAAATCAGATGCTCTGAGATTAAGCACAATGTGATTCTGGTGGACTTCTAGTACTCGTGTACTGTACGTACGTTGCACGACGACACAAGCTTTATAAACCTACTAGTAACGGATCGGATCAGATCAGATCGGATCGCAACTGCTCTTCATTCTATGTCCTCCGTCGCTGGCATGCATGAGTTGTTTGATTTAGGTAAACGGTATGGTATGAAATTCTACAAGTGCTAAGCAAGAATTTGGTGAAAGGAAGTAAAATGCCTGAGAAATTGGAGAAGCGGTTCCAAATTAAAAAATGGTTACATTTTGAAAATTGTTCCAAATTTGAAAATTGTTCATTTTTTAAAATGGTTCCATTTTAAAAATGGTTCCAAATTTAAAAATGGCTCATGAAGCATCGGGAACATTTTCAAATTTGGAACCATTTTTAAAATGGAACCATTTTCAATATTTTGGAACCATTTTTAAAATTAGAACCTTTTTCAAATTTGAAACCATTTTCAAATTTAGAACCATTTTCAAATTTGGGACCATTTTGAAAATTAAAATTTGTTCATACTAAAAAATTGTTCCAATTCAAAATTTGTTCCTATTCAAAAATTGTTTAAATTTTAAAATTTCAAACGCTTCTGTACTAAACGCACGTGAAAGTTCTAGCAAATAAACGAGCAGAGCGAAGGAAACAGAATATAGGCCAGAGCGAACGAAGCAAAACGAAATGGCTAATGGGCCAGCCCAGATCGTACTCGCTTCAGGGGGTGCGCGTCTGGTGTGCCGCTAACGGGCGCCATATAGGCGCTCCCGAACAGGCTGCCCAATGCATGGTAATGGGCTGGGCCTCGGTTGCATAGTAATCAATACATTTTGGCCTTAACAAATCTCCGCCACTGCCTTGTACATTAAGGGTGTGTTTGGTTGAGTGGCTATCCCTCAAGTGGTTAGGGATAACCACTTTTTAGATGGTTGCCCTATGTTTGGTTTGGAGGATTGAAGGGATATGGGTAACCAGATTTGGAGAATATTCGGTCGAAACTGTGGTTGAGTCCATCCGGCCAAATGTGGCGGATGAGGGCAGCCACTTTCGGCTCCATCACCTCTTCGTTCGCTCACCCACTTTCCCCTCCTCCATCTTCGCGATTATCTCTGAGACGGAGAGAGCTAGTACAACCCCGCGTCGCACCTTCAAGGGCCGCATGGCCGGGAGCTCCAAATGCACCGGCGGCGAGCTCCCAAAGCCACGCCCTCGCCGCTGCCGGATGATGCGCCTGGGCTAAACTCTCTCCTCTCACGGCCGCGCAGGTGGAGCTCGGCTCGGGAGTAATCTGGTTCGAGCGGCGGCGGTCCATGGAGGTGCGGCGAGCGCGTGATGGTCGGGCGGTGGTGGCAACGGCGCACGGGTGTATGAGCGTCAAGGCGCTGGTGGCGGATGCGCGGGAGTGCCCAATCTGGGCTCGTGCATGGGCCGCGGCTGTTGCGCGAGGAGGCGGCTCGGATCTGGAGCTGTGGCGCGTCGTTCGTCAGGTCTTGCTGCCTGACGTGAAGATCCCGGCGAGGGCGTCGTCCGGTGGCCGGTTTGCTGCTGCAGCGTGAAGTGGTGTTGCCTGGCGACCATGTCTATTACTGAATGCTGAATCGGTTATCTGAATACTGAATGGATGCCCTTTACCTGTCTACCATCGATTAATGAATGCTGAATCTATTACCTCTACATTGAATCGGGTGTATGTACGTACATCAACATGATGTATAAGTACAGCAACATGATATATATGCATGTTTGTTACATTCATTCCCAAGAACTAGCGATGGTTTATGTATGTACAGCAACACTTGATATATATATCAAGTTGGTCATATATGAATTTTGAGTATATAGACTTCTAAAATTTGTGTTTCAAACCAATTGATATATTTGTGTTGCTCAAATTTGAAATATAGAGGGTAATCTCACCATCTCAACCAATGAGAGTCATCACAACCACCTAGCCACTCTCATCCCTCTAACCAAACAAAAAATTGGTTACCCATAACCACTTCTCACCTTTTCAACCAAACATTAAAAGTGGCTATCCGTAACCAGGTGGTTGGGGGTGCCCTCATCCCTCAAATCTTATCCCCTAAACCAAACACACCCTAAGCAAGTCAAAGGGACGGAGTCGTGCATTCTTGGTTTTAGTTGTGCTCGTGGAGAGATGGATGTGATGCTAGTTGCTAGCAAAGACATGGCTGGGAACGGGGTGCTAGTGCTAGGCTAGCAAAGAGTGCATGCCCTCGTGGACGGAGGAGCACTTGCGGATCCGATCCGCGATCCGCTACTAGCTGGTGTCATCGTACGTGCATGGCACGTACAGTGGTTGATTAAGCAAATCATGCATTATCCGAGATCAGTTGCGTGATCCGATCCGCGATCCGTTAGCTTAAACTGAATTAACCTTGGGGTGGCGAGGCCAGCAACGAAGATACGGCCGGCTCGCGCTGAGAAAACAGTAGGGAGGGGGGGGGGGGGTAAACGAAACGAGGAAGCCCAGTTGGTCGAGATTTTCGCTGGCAAAGAGGTCCCTCTAAACCTTCTCGTTGTTGGGATTTCCGCATGCTTTGGGGCTCCCTTGCGCGCCGCCGGCGACACCGCCGGTTCCCTCTCTCTCCGTCGGCCGCACCGGCGGCGGGAGGGAGGGGGAACCACGGGTATGTGCGCTAGGCGGTGCGTGGTAGGGTTAGGGTTGAGGGAGACTCCGCCGAGGCCGTTGCGGTGGTGTCGCGTCGGAATAAATCTCTCCGGGCTCCGTTCACGGTCAGGCGAGGCTTCTGCCTTCGTCTAGGAGCCAGCGGGGTGGGGGATCCCCGGATCTCGTCGAGATCGCGGGCTATGGTGTCTGGAGGTCCATCGGCACTGGCCGGTTGGGTCCTCAGATGGGCGATGGATGCATGGAGACGAAGACCCTTCTTCCTCCTTGTCGGCATGATTTGCTGCTGCTGTTCTTCTCCTTCCTCTGCGCTGATGCTGGAGGGAGATCCTGCTTTGCCCGAACGGATGGCCCGGCCGCGGTGCTGGACCGGTCGGTTGACTCGAGTTCTCTTCCATCCGGAAGGGACACTTTTCGCGGTACTCAAAGCCAAAGATGGCGACGGCTGTTGCAGGTGTGTTGGATTGGTGTCCATGCCCTCTCGGCGATGGTGTCAAGGAAGGAGGAAGCAGCGTGGCGGCAATTGTACCGTGGTCGAAGATGATGACCTGCTTGCGCTTGGTTGCAGATCTTTCTGCTGCAGGGGTCTTCTCTCAAGATTCTGGGATGATGACACAGGGCTCCGGAGATCTTCTTGTGTTATGGTTGTCTTAGGGTGTTCTAGGTGTTCGTGATCCTTTGTGATTGTGTTACAGCGTGCTTGTAAGGGTCAACAACTTTGTATTATTTCGTGATATGAATGTAGAAAATCTCAATAAAAAAAAAGAGATTTTCGCTGGCCGCAGCCTATATATACATAGTCAGAGTTCCCATCCACATCTATATCCCATCCACCTAGCTCATTACCTGCAGGTATCCTCCTCGTCTCTCCCTCATGGCCAGCTCCACTCGCAAGATCGCCGCCGCCACGCTGCTCCTGCTCGTCGTCACCCTACATGTATGTAGACATATTTTAGTGTATATGTTCACTAATTTGGGTCCGCACGTAGTTAACATGTGACCTAAAACATCTTAAATTTAAAAACGGATAAAGTACCTACTTGATGAATGAATAAAATGAATTTCCTTTCATGCGTGGCCCGTCCCATCTTGGATATGTGTTGTAAAAGGGCTCATACTCGGAAATCCATATCAAGTCATGGATACAGATGCACCCACTGCTTAAAAAACAATTTTAAAAATGTCAGAATATTCAATTCAAAGTAAAAAATTCGGATATACTTCATGACATTTTATGTTAGGATAAAAAGTTTCGCAAAGAAAAGACAATTTTTTTGACTTGTGCAAAAAAAATACAAAAACGCAAAAAATATCTTCCCCGCGAAACTTTTTGTGCTAAAAAATGTCCTGATTTTATCGGAGTTATTTTTTGAAATTTTTGACATTTAAAAATAAAATAAAATATGTTTTACACAACAGGTGCATCTGCACCTGTGACCCGAAAACCGTGACCGGCTCAATACTGTACGACATTATTTGCGAAAGCACGCACGCGGGAACACGTCTCAATTGCACGTGTCCCATGAGGAAAAAAGGAAAAAGTCTAAATCAAATCTTAAACTTGTAGGACTTACAAACTTTCAATCTCCATAATCAGCACGCGACAATCACGATCGGGATAACAGGCTAGTCTCATTGACAATACGGGCCTACTAATCAGATCCATCGTCATTCTCTTACCCGGTCTCTAAAATTCGAGAGAGGCGTTTTGACTCCCGAGGTCATATGCTCCTGTTATACTAAATGAAATTTAAAAAAAGTAAAACATTTTCAAAAATTCTGAATTTTTTTTGGTAATGAACATATACATGTTTTTTAAATACGTGCAAAGTTTCATGATGAAATGTTATGTGCGGTGTTTTGTGCAAAAATAACAAAATAAGTGCTCTAAAAAAATGTTTTTGAAATTGTATTTTGACCACTGATTTGTCTTTTTTGTACAGGGCACACCGAATGTCATTTAGCCACGAAATTTTGCACGTATGTTAGAAATTAGTATGTGTTTGTCTCCAATTTTTTTCAGATTTTTTAAAATGTTTTACTATTTTTAAAATTTTGTTCAATATAGCAGGAGCATATGAGCTCGGCAGCCAAAGTGAATTTCTGCTAAAATTCCCTAATCTCCCGATCGCCAAAGACGGCGACCACCGGGAACGGAAAGCCGGGTGCCGCACACGACGTCGGATGCGGCTGACGCGATGACGGCAAAAGAACCAGCGAGCTGAGCCCTCATGCCTGCTGTCGCCGCACGCGACGGAAGCCAGGTCGCGCATGGCGGCGAGGCGGGCCACAGACTGGGCGATAATTCCCCACGGTCGTGACGATCTCAGGCAGAGGGGAAGCACCATCTAGATTGTGGACTCCCCGCAAATCTTCGCCTATGGCGGGGCCCACCTTTCGAGGATCTGCAAGAGCCGGAGTCCCGACAGCGCACCGAGATGCTAGAGCACAAGATCCTCAAGGAGACCGCACGCCATGGGCAGTGTCCCGAGCTCGAGGAGCGCGTTGAAGAAGATTTCACTCGAGAGAAGATCAGAGAAGAAGATTAATATGATCTGTCATGTGGGCCAGGTCAACAACCTGGGTTTGACCTGGCATGCAACAAAATTCCAGATCAAATGACTCTAAGATTTAAAATAAACCGGGATTCAAAAGTTCGATGTTCTGATTTCGAGGATTGGAAGTTTGAGGTTTGATTTAGTTATGGCATATAAGTTCAAGTTTTGTTTTAGACTTTTTTCGAAGAAAAACAAGGTCTCGATCATGCATGACGTAAAACTAGTGTGGTGTACTAATATCCCGAAAGGATCACAATCGTACTCTCTATTATAACACCCACTGGATTGGATCGCTCAAAAAGATGGTGCCCATGCATCAGCCAGGCTGTTTAACCCACGGCCAAATTAGTTAGTGCGTTCCTTGTTCGTTGAGACATGTTCTACGAGATCAGGGAGGAGGATGCAGGCCAGGCCAGGGTCCCAAATCAGAGTGGACAATAGCTATACAACAGTGGCTGCACGATCGAGGTTTACCTACGGACCAACAGCTGCAATTTCTCTCGTCGAACGGGCTATCAGTGTTGCGCGTCGGAGCAGCCAATCGGCGCCACGCCAAGCTTGTCTCGTAGAGCATCTCCACTCGGTGCCCTCGTAGCCGGCGCTCCGAGCGTAAACCGGCGTCCACTCGCGTGCTCCATATGCCTATTTTGTCCGGGTGGCTCGTAATTTTGTCCGGTGCTACCAGCCCACCACGTCCCGCAGTGGCCGCTTCGGTAGCGCCGGACGAAACGACACGCACCGCCATGTAGGCGCGGTTGTTGGTGGGCCCCTGTCTTAGGTAGGTGAGTGGTTGCAGTCGTCGATATTCATTGCGGCGCCAGTTTCGACGTCACAGTGTGCCGTCCCGTCGCCCACGCGGCGAGGGCAGCCTTTTCCACGCGTCGACGTTAATGCTAATCCACGCTAGCCCAGCTGCCTCCGCCGCTGTTAAAATTTCCTAAATATTTGAATGAAATGTTTGTTTTCAAATTCAAATATGTTGGAAAAAATATCGGGGCCGCGAGTGGAGAGAGGCCGCCCCATAGGTGCCATCTCGCTCTGACAGCCCTCATAGCGCTCGTTCTGGCGCCAATCCGGACAAGATATGGAAGCGCCGAGTAGAGATGTTCTAAAGCCTTTTTTGGGCATAACAAAATCCCATATTAGTACATGACATGAGCATACGACCGAAAGCGATGGCATACCTGCCACTAGAGCATCTACACCGGCGCGCTCAACTTCTGCTTCCCTATGAAGATGGCTCGTTGTGCCGCCGTCTCCCGTCGTGCTCACAGTTGGCTATCGCAGAAAAATGGTTGCCCAACTCCTACATCCCGAGCCACCCTCACCGCTGCCGCGCACACAAGTTACCTGTTGCCGTACACGTCTGCCCGCCTTCGTACAACGAGGGTGATGAGGGAGAGGAAGAGACTGAGGTGGTGTTCCCGGAGAAAGCCACCATGTTTGCCTCCTATGAAATCGTGCAGCAAGAAAGGCGTGACCGTGGCGATGGGCGGTGACTCTCGAGTAGACAAAATCGTGCCTGATGGAGATCTCTGTCGCTGCGGCAAGGGAATATGCAGCCCGCCAATTCGTGGATGCTGAGAAGACAAGTTTTAAGGATGGTTCAAGCCCAGAGGGAGGCAGAGCATGCCGCTCGACGGGAAATGGAGGAGCCGCACCATCGGGCTACGCGCGAAGCAGCGGTGGAGAGAAGGCGTCGGGAGGTGGAGGCGCAAAAAAAGCTGACGCACGAAACAACAACAGAGAGTAGGAGGGCGCGCCAGCGAGCGACGAACGATGGTGATGCCTCAGGGAGCCCTCACGTCCTTGACGTAGACCTGGATTTGGTGGTTAGTTTAAAATTTAATTTAAGCTTCTTATTTTAATTTTCTTGTATAAGTTTTCAATGTTTAATGAAATTTTAGGCGCATGTTTTAAATTTGTGTGTTAAATTTTAAAAAGAATATAATGGGCGGTGTCGCTGGACATGCGTTAATTTTAAAAGTGTCGGGCATATTATCGAAGACGCCGGTGGAGATGCTCCTGGATATCCAAACAAATGGTGTGTGAGGGGTTATGATTTTACCCAGACTCCTAAGTTCATTTTTAAAAGAATACTAGGGGGGGGTGGGTGGGGGGGGGCTGGGGGCTGGGCAGCCGTTCCAATAGAGTAGGTCATGTGTCTGACATCCCATAGCAACACAGTTGTAATGGTGTCAGACACATTATCGAAGACGTTGATAGAGATGCTCATGGAAGCAAATGGCGTGCCAGGTGTTGAGATACCGCGGGGCCTTGTTCAAAAAAAAAAAAAACTTGTTAAAAAAAAGAGATACCGCGGGGTATAGCAGGTTGATTCTTGAAAGAGCCAGGCCGGTCTAAACGAAAAGAAATCAAATTTATGCTTTGTCGAAGAACACGACATGAATCTGGCCAGATGGAGCCCAGGCCAAATGCCAAAATCACATAATTAAATCACTCGCAAGAAGACAATTAGATGAATGTGACTAATTCAAACGGAGCAACGATCGGGTCAACCGCAAATCGCAAGGAGATTAACGCCATTGCAAGTAACGCTCCCGCACTGCCGCCTACCTACCCACCAAAGCAGCGCTATCCACAACATTTCCGAAAACACCCTCAAAATCCTCGCCAAATCTCAAACCCACCCATCACGTCTCGTGTTATTACACCCATCGCCTTTCCGGCCTCCTTTGGAGTTTGGTCTCCGCTTCCCGTTCCATTCCCCTCCTGATTTGCCACCCCGTCGACGTCTCTGGCGGCCATGGCCCACCTCCAGCTCACGGCGGTCGCCGGCGGCCGCGACGACGAGATGGAGGAGGTCGCGCTGCTGGGGTCCTACGGCGACGCAGAGGTGGACGAGGGAGCGGGCATGCGGCGGGTCCAGGTGCGGGTCACGGGCATGACGTGCTCAGCCTGCACGGGCGCCGTCGAGGCCGCCGTCGCCGCCCGCCGCGGCGTGCGGAGCGCCGCCGTATCGCTGCTGCAGAACCGCGCACACGTCGTCTTCGACCCCGCGCTCGCCAAGGTGTGTGGTCCCCGTGATCTCTGCCCTCCCTTCCTTCCACTCCGCGCGCGCAGTGGCTGGGGATCGCGCCCTTGCAGCGAGATTTAGTGCTTTGTCCGCGTAATGGGTGGATTTTGGCCGTCGTGTTGGTGATCAGCCGCGGAATCGGGGAGCTCAGGGCGGGAAACTTAGCTGTGTTTTTGTCGGTTAGGTTGTTAGGATGCGGAATGGGTACTCTTAATTAGTTGCCAGAGCTGGTTCGTTTTGGTGCGGAACTCGTGCTGTACCTGCTTGATTTGCCTCGCCTGTCCTTGTTCGGTCTAGCTGTTCCAAGACGACAAACCCAAAATGATCGGTCGTGCGGGTTGAGTTTGTAGGGCGCGACGACGCGTCGTTAGCTGCTGCTACGTTGCTTTGTTTGGAAACACAGTCTGGTGAGTTTGTTAATCTTGTGGATCACAACCACGTTTAGGAAAATAATTGGGAGATTTTCTTAGTATCAATTGCAAGTGTGCAGTCCTGGACTCTGAGTGAGAGTAGCTAATGTTTTCTACGAAAAGTTCATAGTGATTTAGCTAGTTCCTGACCAATCCCATGAAGCACCAGTACTGTAACTTGCAACTGCAAACAAACACTAAACATGTGATGGTTGGTCTGTTTTAAAGATCTCAACTGTCCGCGACATTGCCATCCAGTGACCTTTCTTATTTCAACTAATTAGCTTATACGTAAAGTTTCTGAAATGAACCTGGCCAAATTTGTTGCATTCAGGAAGAAGACATCGTGGAAGCGATAGAAGATGCTGGGTTTGAAGCGGAAATCCTCCCAGAATCTGCTGTTTCTCAGCCAAAGCCGCAGAAGGCTTTGTCAGGCCAATTTAGGATAGGGGGAATGACTTGTGCTGCCTGTGTGAACTCAGTTGAAGGGATCTTAATGAAGTTGCCAGGTGTGAAAAGAGCAGTTGTCGCATTAGCCACCTCATTAGGGGAAGTTGAGTACGACCCAACTGCCATTAGCAAAGATGAAATTGTTCAGGCTATCGAGGATGCTGGTTTTGAAGCTGCTCTGCTACAAAGTAGTGAGCAAGACAAAGCTTTGTTAGGTTTGACAGGATTGCATACTGAGAGAGATGTAGAGTTATTGCATGATATCCTGAAAAAAATGGAAGGCCTGCGACAGTTTAATGTAAGTTCTGCACATACAGAAGTTGAAATTACATTCGATCCAGAAGTTGTTGGTTTGAGATCAATTGTGGATACTATTGAGATGGAAAGCAGCGGCAGACTGAAAGCCCATGTACAAAATCCATATGTACGGTCTTGTTCGAATGATGCGCAAGAGGCTTCGAAAATGCTTCACCTCCTTCGTTCTAGCTTATTCCTAAGTGTAAGTTTTTATTCCTGCTATCCTATTGGTTCAAGGTTTTCATTGCATCTCTAGTTCAGGCTACATTTTCCGGTGGTAGACATACCCTTATCTTAGTTTCCACCATAACTGCAAGTATATCAATAGCAGGCCTCTGATTTGACAGCTGACCCTGATATATAATGGCCATTATTTGATATTATTACTACTACCTCAGTTTTGGACTACTATAAATATGTATTGCAAAATAAAATTTACATGAATTATTGTTGTTTTACTTGCATATTGACTTTCTTTACTTGTTTCCTTGCACCAGATTCCTGTATTTTTTATGCGCATGGTATGTCCTCACATACCTTTCATGAACTCATTCCTACTCATGCACTGCGGACCATTTCGTATAGGAGATCTGCTCAAGTGGATGCTGGTGAGCATAGTACAGTTCGTTGTTGGCAAAAGATTCTATGTTGCAGCTTATAGGGCCCTTAGACATGGCTCTACCAATATGGACGTATTGGTTGTTCTTGGCACCACTGCGTCATATGTCTACTCAGTTTGCGCACTTCTTTATGGGGCATTCACCGGATTTCATCCTCCGATGTATTTTGAGACAAGTGCAATGATAATTACATTTGTGCTATTCGGGAAATATCTTGAGGTGCTTGCTAAAGGAAGGACATCGGATGCAATAAAGAAGCTTGTAGAGCTGGTCCCTGCTACAGCCATTTTGCTTCTGAAATACAAAGGTATGTGATTCATACTGTACATAACTTAGCTTGCGTACACCGATCATGATTAGCAGTTTTAAAAGGCTCACATCCAAGTTACTTCCATACAATCGCGTTCGTTTGTATTTTGAGCTGGATATTGATTCTTAAATGATTGCTTAAGATTGCCAATTGCAGCCTTGCGTACATACTTGTGCATTTCAATTGTAGTAGTTGCACACGTCAATTCATAGCACTGTCCTTGAATCCAGATGGAAAATACGCTGGCGAGAAGGAGATTGATGCATTGCTGATCCAACCTGGGGATGTCTTAAAAGTGCTTCCTGGTTCAAAGATTCCTGCTGATGGTGTTGTCATTTGGGGTACAAGCCATGTTGACGAAAGTATGGTAACTGGTGAATCTTTGCCTATCTCCAAGGAAATATCCAATCCAGTAATTGGGGGCACCATGAACCTACATGGCGTCCTTCACATACAAGCGGCTAAAGTAGGATCAGGGACAGTTTTGAGCCAGATAATATCTCTGGTTGAGACTGCCCAGATGTCTAAAGCACCTATTCAGAAGTTCGCTGATTATGTGAGTGCATTGGTCCATTTATGATGTTCTGAGTTATGGAAGTTATCTTTATTCTGCCTTATACAAGGAAAATATATGACTCATGCTGGATTTCATACATTGGCATGACATGGTTGTGTTTTTATCAAGTCATTATGTGTTGGAACAGTTTTATTTCTTAGTATTACAAAATATTGCATTAACCGAAGCAATTGAAATTTTCTTGGGGATTTGTACATCCTTTTTAACATGCAGTGTCTTTTTTCTATACATTGCTACAATAGCCATTGCTTGTGATTAATGACACCATATATTTTTTTTGTTAGGTGGCCAGTATTTTTGTTCCTATTGTCATCACATTGTCCTTACTGACGTTCTGTACATGGTAAGTATTATGGTTCATGCATCTGTCTGAGATCGGGACCGTCAGGCTATTGTTGTTCAAATTTCTCATTCATTACTGACTTTTGTAGGTTTGTATGTGGGTCGCTGGGGGCATATCCAAATTCATGGGTTTCAGAAACTAGCAATTGCTTTGTTTTCTCTCTTATGTTCTCCATCTCTGTTGTGGTAATTGCCTGTCCATGTGCTCTTGGTCTGGCAACACCAACTGCTGTTATGGTAGCAACTGGAGTTGGGGCCAATCATGGAGTACTTGTAAAGGGTGGAGATGCACTGGAGAGGGCTCAGAATGTTAAATATATTATATTTGATAAAACTGGGACACTGACGCAAGGAAAGGCCACTGTAACAACAACGAAAGTATTCTTGGGAATGGATGTTGGGGACTTCCTCACATTGGTAGCATCTGCAGAGGTGAGGCAAATATTTCCCCAGGGAATTTGCTTACTTGTAGCAACGTGCATACATGGTAATCTTACTCTGTTCCTTTTCCTAATTCAGGCAAGCAGTGAGCATCCACTTGCAAAAGCTATCTTGGATTATGCATTTCATTTCCATTTCTTTGGCAAACTCCCGTCAACAAAAGATGACCTTAAGAAAAGAAAAGAAGAAGTATTCTCTCAGTGGCTCTTGGAAGTTGCTGATTTCTCTGCCTTGCCTGGCAAAGGGATTCAATGTTGGATCAATGGGAAGAAAATTTTGGTGAGCTATATGATGCAGCTACCCTGTCTCTTAATTACTGAAAGAAAGAGATTGAATTTTAAGTTATTATGGCTGAGTAATCTAATTATACATTTAAATGTCTATGTAGGTGGGCAACCGTACTTTGATATCTGAAAATGGAGTAAACATTCCTGAAGAAGCTGAAAGTTTCTTGGTAGACATGGAACTGAACGCAAAGACGGGCATTCTTGTAGCATATGATGGCGACTTCATTGGCTTAGTCGGGGTAACCGATCCCTTGAAAAGGGAGGCTGCTGTAGTTATAGAAGGCCTAAAAAAGATGGGTGTTTATCCAGTTATGGTCACAGGGGATAATTGGAGGACGGCACTGGCAGTTGCAAAGGAGGTTGGTTCGAATTCTCATGTAGTAGTGCAAGTTTCTGCATTTGAATATTTTGATCCTTCAACACAACATCATATGAATAACTACGAACTTAACTTTGCTGCCTATGTGATTCCATGAGAACTTACATTTGTAAATTTTCTGTTGCTAATATGAGATGCCATGCCCTGCTAATTCACTAGTGCTGAAACAGTTGCCCGCTTCTCCTGCAGGTTGGCATTGAAGATGTGAGAGCCGAGGTTATGCCTGCCGGAAAAGCCGACGTCATCCGCTCTTTCCAAAAGGATGGGAGCGTCGTTGCAATGGTTGGAGACGGCATCAATGACTCCCCTGCCCTAGCAGCGGCCGATGTGGGGATGGCCATCGGTGCAGGGACGGACATCGCCATCGAGGCAGCAGACTATGTGCTGGTGCGGAACAACCTTGAAGACGTCATCACGGCGATCGACCTCTCAAGGAAGACGTTCAGCCGAATCCGGTGGAACTACTTCTTCGCCATGGGGTACAACATCGTCGCCATCCCTGTGGCTGCTGGCGCTCTCTTCCCCTTCACTGGCCTCCAGATGCCGCCGTGGCTGGCTGGCGCTTGCATGGCCTTCTCGTCGGTTAGCGTGGTATGTTCCTCGCTGCTCTTGAGGAGATATAGGAAACCAAGACTTACCACTGTGTTGGAGATAACTGTAGAGTGATTCTAAGTTTGGAATATAACCTGCCGGTTTTGGGGGTGATGTTTGTACTTTAGGAATGAAATAGCATCTCTTTGTCACACATTTTTGACAGTTGCGCTTGTAAATAGCATATCTATATATATATATACACAAAACAGGTTGATTGCAGTGCAGTTATCCGTAGTAGAGATGTATCATGAGTCATCCATTATTTTTCTCGTTCCATTATCATCGACTGAAATCTCAACTTCGACATGAAACGCTGCGTCAGGCCGACGTTGCCGGCGGCTCTCCTCGTTACTGGTGGATCCTCCGGTGGCTCACCGCCTCCTGGCCTCACATAGTCACATCTTATTACGTTTTTGAAAAGGAGGCAAAAGTTTTATCTCATCTCATTAAGGGATTCTAAGTTTGGGATATAAACCCGTCAGAGCAGGGTGTCGTCGCAGCAAAGCTTGACCACTACTTGGAGGTTGGATCTTTGATCTTGAAAGACAACGCCGTTCCTGTGCTCCCAGAGCTACCGGTAGTAGTAGAGAAGCTCGAAGGTAGCGCACGGCAGTCGCGGGAGGGATGGCGCCAGGCGCGCGGAAGGAAAAGAACTGTCGAACATAACGAAGCTAGGGCGAACCAATAGTTCATTTTTCGGTGAAGTCGGAACTACGACGGTGGGGCCTCTGTAGCAAGGATGACACGTAACAGGTGGTCTGTTTTTTTTTTAAAACACAGTACAACGCAGACGCTCACATACACACGTATACACTCACCCCTATAAACGCACACCTTACCCCTATGAGCACCTCCGAGAGACTGTGTTTGGTGGTCTTCTGCCACGCTAGTCTTGCATAGTTATCCGTCCGAGCTCTCATTCAGAGTCGGAGCTGCACTGCCACGGTGTGGGTGGCTGAGTTTTGACACACGCCTTTTATGTTTCCGCACAAGCTCTATGGTGAGCGTTGGTTCAATGTCATCTTCGAAAAAGTCGGAGTCGCTTGCTCGGAGTTTATGGTGGGTGATGAGATCTGTTGGGGAGAAGTGATGACGAATGACGATGGTGTGTGATCTTGACGAGACCCTCTATGTTGAGACGTGTGTTGGTTTGTGTGGGTGCCGCTCAACGGTTTGTGACTTTTTTTCGTTTTGGATGAGGTAAATCTTTTGTCTCTATTTTAAAAACAAAAGGTTCTTTTTTTACTTTGAATCGTCCACGTAGACCAATTTATTCCACAGTAGTGCCAACGACACTAAGCACAAGGTCCACCATGCATGATATCGGCCGTATAAGTCTTCGCATCTCTTATATGCCATCTGGTTTCTGCAAACTCAACCAACCGTGTGCTATGGCTAAGGCGTCAGCACGGGCTCTCACACATGCAGATGCGCAGCAGCTTGGGGTCGCCGTAGCAGCCCCCCGTGTCGTACTTCTCGCTGACGCACCAGGCGGCGCAGGCGTCGTTGCTGTCGCCGGCGCAGATGTCCGGTACCGGGCAGGGGCCGGCACAGGGGTGCGAGTCAGGATGAAAGTGGCAGCGGCGCCCAGGAAAACCACATATGCCGTCCACCAAAAATCGTCTAAATGGCGTAATTGGACAGCCGTGAAACTTAAATGGCGCATGTGGATTAGCCCAGCAAGCCCACCAAATCCAGCGGCATTGCTTGCCCTCGCTCTATTCGCTCGCTCGATTCATCCCCTTCAGCCCCGCCGCCGGGCCGATTTTCTCCGAGGAGATGACGAAGCGGGACTGGCGGATCCTGCGCGAGGACCACGACATCTCATACAATGGCTCCTCCTTCGGCGCGCCCCGTTTGATGCAGGAGCTGGGCGGAGAGCGGGCTCGGCGCCGAGCTGCTCCGCGCGGCCAACAGGGCCGGGTACGGGAAGCCAACGCCGATCCAGATGCCGCCTTGACGCTGGGCCTATGGGTGCGCGACGTCATCGGCGTCGCCCAGACGGGATCCGGCGAGACCGCGGTCTTCGTACTCCCCATGCCCTCCTACATCGCGTGAATGCCGCCGATCATCAGCGAGGCGGACGCGGCCGAGGGTCCGTACGCGCTCGTCATGGCGCCGACCCGCGAGCTCGCGCAGAGGATCGAGTGAGACGACGAAGTTCGCTACCTCGGCATCAGGGTCGTGTCCGTCGTCGGCTGCCAGCCAATGGAGGAGCAGGGATTTAGGCTCAGGCAAGGCTGCGAGGTGGTCATGGCGACGCCGGGGTCGTCTGCCTGGTGAGGAGGTACGCCGTGCTCAACCGTGCAGCTACGAAGAGTGGTCCGTCGACAACTGTGCCAGGGATCTCCAGAGGGCAGGATCATCGTTCCGGGGCACGACGCCGCACGGCGGGAAGTCGCAGGAGCAGAGGGAGGCCAGCCTGGACAGGTTCAGGAACGGCAGGAGCAGAGAGAGCTGCGCGTATAGCAGGCCAAGAGCGAACTTGATGGGGAGAACTCCAGGAGCCAGCTGATGGCGCCACGAAACCCATTTAAATCCAACTAATAATATACGACTGCCACATAAACCGGTTAGTCTTTATGTGGCTCAGGTGGACATGTCCACAACATCCACCGAGCTGACCATTTACATCCTGAGGTGCGAGCCGCATGTCGCCCCTTCTCCGCCTGTTCCAACCAGAAGATCAATAGACCGATCAAGCCATATAAGATCAGAACCGATGCTATATATCTTGTGTTTTTGCATGATGCAGGTGCTTACCGGTGGAAAACGAGAGGAGGACCAGCGCGACGACCGCCGCCATTGCTGCTGCCGTGATCCTGCGAGCCGCCATGGCCGAGACTTGGAGCTGACTTGAGGCTTCGGGAGGTCATAAGGATATGGAGAGATGCATTGCCTATTTATAAGATCGGTTCATTTGCAGATATTTTTTAAAAGCAATTAAGCGTACATGCATTGTTATCGATCATGAGCTGGATAATGTTGGAGGCCTAGTGCGTACGTAATAAGCTTGATTTGGTCAACTTTTGATGTTACAGGTGCTGATGATAGAGCAGCAGCAGTAAATATGTATGTGGTATTATTATGTACTTCTAGTTTCGGGCATATATTAACACCTTTCATGTTTTACTATATACCTTTCCTAGACACGGCGTTTCGAGTCACGGGTTATGTAAAATATTTTACAATTTTTTTAAAATATCAAAAAATTCCAAATAAAATTTGGGATATACATCATGTCATTTTATGTTAGCACAAAAAGTTTCGCGAAGAAAAGATATTTTCTGTGACCTATGCAAAAAAGACAAAAAAAATCGCGTAGAAAGTCATTTTGAAAAACCCGGATTTTTTTTTTCCAGGCCACAAAAAATGTCTTTTCTTCACGAAACTTTTTGTGCGAACATAAAATATCATCCAGCATATCTGAAAATTTTATTAGGAATTTTTTGATATTAAAAAAAATGTTTTTTGAGCAATGGGTGCATCTAGACCTATGAGCCGATATGGATTTCCGCCTTTCCTATGCCTATTTTCGGTATCAGAAAAGAGAAGAAAAATATTGTTGGGAGATATTCACGATCATAGTATTGATGGATTTACTAATTTTTGGTCGCCTGAAAATTTGTTAAATCTCAGTCAACACCAAGGACCGTCGATGTGATGTTGAAGTCCTTGCAAGATTTTATATTTCTTATACTCTAATCAAATAGCAGTACAAATTTTCTGCATTAGATGAACAAAGTGTTACACAAGGATGCTTATTCTTTCAGAACTGCATGGACATAATTGTAAAATGGACCAACTAATGCTCGGTAGACTGAGACAATGTTTTTCCTTTCTGTACTAGATGAATATTTTTTGTAGCACAATAAAGATTATTTTATACTTGTATTAACGAATTTGTAGAACTGGTCGACTAATATGTGATTTTGCTCTACATACAGATACAGTCATGTCACGCTTCAGGTGATTTTGGATGTGAAGGACCTAGGCAAGTTACATTACTTCTTCGGAATTGAGGCTATGAAAATTCTAGAACGAGTATTTATATCTCGAAATCAAAGAAGTATGCATCTATTATCCTTGACCGTCTAATTTTCCCAACCGGGATTCTACTCCTTTTCCATTTATGCAAAACAATGTCCTTATTGTGTCAGAATATCCAAATGCCTCCCACGTGTCCAATCCCAACAAACTCGGACTAAGGATGGCAATTTTACCTACGGTATAGGTAACCACGGGTACCGTACCCGCATGTGCAGGGTATGGCATAATTTTACACCCATGGGTAGTATCCGTACTCTACCTGTTAAGTCGCAGGTAGGGCACGGGTATAGCCTTGTACGGGTGTACCCATTGGTATACCCATACCCTACGTGTATACCAACATGTGGAACTTACCCGTGAAGCTCCAACATTTATTATCGTGAACATATATTAAAATTATCATCAATTGTTAATTTGAGTTGAGATAATTGTCATGTACTCATTGAGTTGGGATACATGTTTTTATTTTGTGAAATGTGTTATCGACAAATGTAAAATTGAGTTGAGATAATTATCATGTACTCATTGAGTTGGGATACATGTTTTTCATTTGTGAAATGTGTTATCGACAAATGTAAAATTATGCATAACTTGTGTACTATTTAATCTACCCGTTGGGTACTCAATGGATATGGGTACCCGTCGAGTATGGGTACGAGTATAGTTTCATACTATGGGTATGAGTATGGGTAGAATTTTTACCCATTGACTACACGGGTATGGGTATAGTATATTGCTATATCCGCTCCATACCCTACCCATTGCCATTCTTAACTCGGACTCAAGGTTTAACATTTTACTTTTGAAGGCCCGCTCATTGGCTCAATATTTACCATGATTAACACGGTACAACTCTCAAGTTACAAAAACGGTTCTGTGTTGGAAAATTGAGATATTGGTAGCAACAAGCTTAAGAGGTCTTGAAAGGACACCATACTACTTTTACCAAATCTGGACGGAACGGCGAGGTAAGTTGTACTCTAGCTTGCTACAAAGTTTACATTGCTTAACAGAGGAAGTATGTCGTTGGTGAGGTTAAAAGCATCATGCTGGCACACGGATCATCCGTCGGCAAAAAAGATCATCCATCGGATAAGTCCAATACGGTTTAGGCACTGGCCAACTGTCAAGATGTGATTTAAAAAAATAGTTACACAACAATAAATAGAAAGGTGCGTGAAGTGCTAGAAAGGCTACCTGCTTGTACTACGGTTGATACTTCCAGCAGCAACAGTCCTATAAAACACATCGAAGAACAGTTAAAATAAGATAAGATAAATTGAATTATCGATGCATACAAAGCATCCAAATGTATGTATTACAAGCTCGGCCAGTGTAAGCCTACTTTCGACATTTAGGAATTTCAAATTGGCCGAATTTGTAAGCTTAAGTTGGGGATCGATTCATGTCGGGGAAAAAAGAGGTGGCGCTTTTGTCCGGAAACAAAAAGAGCACAAGACTATTGACAAGACAATCAAAGCAACCACAGCTTATATTTCACAGTAGGCTGAAGCCTGAAGATCAATTTGAGCCTTATAGCTAGTAGATAAGCTACTCTACCTTCTGCCTCAGTTTCAACTTATTGTCCTTTAGAAAAACATCCTTACAAGTCTATGTTAGAGCTAAAGATCACAGAAACACCCTGTAATCATGAAATATCAGTACATAAATACCGTTACACGTCCAAACAATACGAGTCATACATACATTCGTTGCAGTGTTAGTCTAGCGTCGTGCGGACGACAAGGCTGCCAACGCTTGTGTGGTTTTTCAGTCCGGTTTCCCTCACAAACAGTGCACCGTATGGTTTTTTTTACTCGGTTTCTTTTATAAATGAACTGGGTCAGTTCTATTCTATCTATACGGATTGCAGGAGCGCCCTTTCCTCTTCGAGAGGTTTTTCGAAAAAAATGATTCGAGAAAATATAGCACTAAATAAAGGGGTTGGCATGAATTTCTATTAATAATGGTGCAAAAAATCAAAGATAAACTGACAACCAACTTACTACAAATTTAGTAGACGGTATAAACGTAACAGTGATCCAAAATCAAATACTAATACGTTTTATAGCTAATTAAATAGACTGTTATAAACTACAGGTAGGTTTAAGCACTTCAAGGAATAAACATCAGTTAGGAACAAAATTTGAATGCTAAAACGACCTACATTTTTAGAGAAAGGAGCATAATATTGTGCTTATCAGAGTATGAGTTATAACTGAAAATACTAAAACCACATTCCAAATATGTTTCATGCTTTACACAAGAGTTCGAACTTATATAGAGGACAACACTTGCATGCGATACGAAAATGTAAAACTATTTTCAGACATACCCTGTTTTAAAATGCCCGAGGCATTCAAGAACTATTTTTCTAGGTAGGAATGGAGTTACTTCATCGTCATAGAAGTTCATACCGACAAAGTACCCATCAGAATCAACAAGGGGCCCCCCAATCCCAACCTAGCACAAAAATACAGTGACAACGAACAACGGTTATTCCAGAAAAAGATGACAGTTGAGTAGATAGTCACAGATCAAGTCACTGGGATCTTAATGCACTTATTAGCATTTATTTTCTGCTAGGTAATGAAGAAATGGATACATTGTACCTTACTGATTTTGCAAGTGGAGGTCGAAAGCTCTTTGCAGTCGAGCTTGCTCCGTTCATTAGTCAATCTTCCACATGTAGCCATCAATTTTCCACTTTTGAAGAGACGCCCTACCGCCACCACGGTACAACCGGACTCAAGTCGCACTTGATGATAAAGATCAGCAGCCTTAAGATCATCGGAGTTCTGGACGCTGACTACAGCAATATTATAATCTAAACTACTGTGCTGCAGCTTTCCCAAGACACGTTGCTTGTTTGGAAGGTGCACTTCAATCTGCAATGGTAAAATTAGACCTAGGCAATAGCTTACAACAAGGCACAAGCAGAAGGACTAAGCAATTATTAGCAGTACCAACCTTCAAGTTATCATCAATCTTATTTTCATCATCATCAGATCTGACCAAGCTTGCCGAGGTCAGAATACTCGTGTGTAGATTGCATTCTATGGCTATGCCGGTGCATGCAAATAACCTTGTCTCTCCTGTTCGGACCCAAATATTTCAGATCTTAACTCTGATCCAATACAAATGAGGAACTACGTACAATGATTATGTTATAGCAATTCACCATTGAATGAAGCAAGTGAGACAACACAGCCAGACAAACTTGAAGAAACTTTTTCAACGTGGTCCTTTTGGACATCTCTACTAGCACCGTACAGACTGGGAAATTTCGTATCAAAAGAATTGATTAATTCCATGCCTCCTGATTGAACAAAAATAATTATAACACAATATTTAGAGATATAATAAATATGTATAGAGAAATGCAAAAATGGTGTTAGAGCAAGCATAATCGGAAGAGCGACTCACCGATGATTTTTGTTGGCAAGGGATAGCCACATGAGAATAGATCCTTATGCACCATTTGAACAAATTCTAAGGCAACAAGGTGAAGTGATTAGCACTGTAAATATTAGGAACATACGTAAAACTAGAAAAAATAGCACCCTCCCTTACTGGCAGAAACTATGAAAAAATAAAAAGAAGTACCTACAATTACACAGTATGGTAACATAACTAGAGTATTAACTCACATGTTAGCAGATATTAAAGATTCACCTTGTGGATAGAAGTCAGAAGTTACAGAATTATTTATCTTTTCATTTGTGCTTCTCTTCAATTCGCTACCTAAAATGGAAAACATCAGTGGAGATGGGCTGCAAAAATTGGAAACAATAAACAAGCTCCATGCAGGGTATACTCTCATGCAGCAAAACCACAGACTTGTGCAAACCAGGTGAAAAGTTGTTCTTTTAAGAAGAAAGCTGAAGTGATTGTTTAAGAAACAAGTGACATATTAGCACTGAGATCAGACCAAAGGTCTGTAGCTTAGAATGTGTTGGTAAGTACAATTATAAATCACCAATGCACTATAATTAAGATTTTAGTTCAAGTATCGCAACACAGAATGGCTTGATAGTGTAGAGCTGAGAGGTCTAAGAGAGTGATGTTGCGGGGTTTTTCTTGTGCATTCACCTTTTCGCTTAATTCCACTCCTGCAATAGAATATGGAAAATTCGTTTTAATAACTCCACAAAAGTGATTAGCCATAAGGCTATAAATCCCATATAACAGAGGTGAAACCAATAATATCAAATATTCAGGTAGCTTTACTATGTTAATATACTTAATGAAAGAAAACTGCATTTTTTAATATATTTCTATGAAAGAAAACAATATTTCCTTTAGTTTAGGAAAACATATATTAGCTAAGTAGCTTGAAAATGGAGCAAGAGTTTTAGACAAGAACTGGAGAACAACAAAGTCACGTGCTTACAGGAAAGGTGATGTTAATGCAACTTTCCTGGTATTAACAATGCTTATTGGGACAAAGGGTGGGCAAGAACCAAATTGTCACCAAGCAAGAAATTTACTCATGCAAACTGAAATTCCAAATTGGGTGGTTGATAGTTTTGTTGCAGCAGCTTCTCATAGAAATTTGTTCTTGCAGATCCATACCAAAGGGAGAAAATGCTTAGTGTACAAGAGGTTGAACAAGCTAACTTGAGTTGATTAATCTTCACTAAAATCTATCGTTTATACACTGCAGGTGGCAAATTTCGCATGGATAAGTTAGACTGTAGCTGATAAGTACGGGACAACATACCGAAATATTCCAAAACGGTCCAAGCATTGCAGAATTGTATTTCTTGGAAGGAATAATGTTAGACTCGCACTACAGATGTTCATGCCAAGAAAGTTCCCATCAACATCAATAAGGGGCCCTCCAATCTCAGCCTAGCCAAGCAAAATAAAGAAAGACAAATGACAGTGAACAAGGTTACTAGACAAGAACAAAATCATGTTCAATGCCTTACGGAAATAGTTCAGTAAGTGAAGTGACAGATATGGTCACTCATATCTGATGCAACTATTAATTTCCACTGGGTGACTAGGAGAAATCAATGGCGTACCTTACTGATTTTGCAGGTGGCGAACATAGCCTCTTCACAGTCAATTTTTTCTAACACTGTCCCACTTGTGGCCATCAACTTTCTTGAGTGAAACCCACGCCCAACAGCTATTACCTTGCTGCCTGACTTATATTCAACTTTATGGCGGAGACGTGCTTTAATAGGATTGCCATGGGTCAACATGTTGACAATTGCAATATCGTGCTCCAAATCATAGTGTTTCAACCAGCCACCGTAATACATTAAAGAATAGCTGTATATTCTAATCTGCAATGATATTGTGAAACTTAACCAATATCTTAACTGAACAAGTCAAAATGAGCAGAGTATGATCAGAAGCACCAACCTTCAAGTCATTATCAATCTTGCTATCGTCATGAGAAGATCTCACCAAACTTGCAGAGGTCAACAAACTAGTGATGTCATCATCGAATTGTATAACTATGCCTGAGCATTCGTGTATCATTGTATTTCCTAAACACGGTCATAATTTCAATGGTTCATCAGTGTTCTAGCACAAATCTGGAACATAGTAATAGATACAACAGAGTTCATTACCCTTATAAGAAGCAACAGCGCGAACACTTCTAGACAACTTTGAGGCAACTCCTTTACTTAGCTCATTCCAGACACCTTGACAAGAATCACTTAGGTCACCGAACTCCCCCATGTTCCCTAGTGAACGTCATAAAGCACAATCGTGTGTGTTATATTCAAAAGAAGCAGAGGTTTTAACAACACGCGAAGAGAGGTATATAGGTGACAATTGGATGCAGTGGCTCACTTGTGCCTCCTGTTGTGCAAGCTTTCTGCATCTTATTTTCACTATACTTCCTGTTAGGCAAAATTTTAGCAAGATAACTTTGCCTAGGAATTCGTTTGGTAGCAAAGCTGAACTGATCTCTTATTTCTATCGCTCAATAGTAGACCCCAGCAGAATAGATACCCACCAGAACTGAAAAAAGGGATAAATTTTGTAGGGTTTAGGAGAATCAAAGTACTTTCTTGAAAGAAAATCCCCAGATTGCTTGATCACAAATTTTCCCTCGAAATCACGCTAATCGTAATCATGGAAGTTTGCTGCATAAAGAAACGAGAAGTGCAAGGAGAGGATGCGACTACCACCGGAGAAGGCACTCGATCGAAGACGGCGGAGAGGAGCCTGGACCTGACGTGCTGACGATGGGTAGGGGGATCTCCGTTGGTTTCTCGAGTCGGATCACCTGACGTACAGACTTAGGGTCGTTGACATAGGGGCCCACACATATATCAGAATCCCCACATCAGTTTGAGGATCCGTTCTAGGCTGTGGTGGCCTGGCTAGCACGGACCCAAGTTACAGGGAAACCCAAAACGTCCCCATCTGTCTTTTTTAGGGTGTCGGATAAGGATTTTCTAAACACACAACTTTTTAGAAAAATGTGTTACCCACTAGAAAGAATCTGTTTCCTCCCAAATCGTCCCTAAATTTGGGACCGGTTTGGGGCGTTCTCATTGTCACCACGTCTCACTCCACATCAGCAACGAATCTAAACCGGGTCCACTCGGCAGTGAGAGATAGAAAAAAATATGCCACTCTCTCTCCTTCCCCCTCCACCGACTATCTCTCGTCTCCCAAATCAAGTCGATGTCACCCGCGTTCTCCTATAGACTCGTCTAGTAGTACATCAGTTGCGGGTAATGACGGTTTTGATGACAAATATGTGTGTACTTCGAGTGGAAGCACATGATCTCGCTTTTCAGCAGGATCAGGCACTGTCGATGTGTGTGTATCTTGTTCTTGTTGAAGATGTTAAGTCGTAGCTCCAATCCGGAGATGAGAAAATCCCTAGTACATCTTTATTGGACTCGTCAACACTGGCGCGCTCGTTTGATGACCCCTTTTGGAAGGCTTTGTATAAGAGTATTGTACTTTACGATGTTTGGTCATTTGTTATAGGATGTGTCATAGGTTTGTGAAGATAATATTGGTAAGCTAATCTTTCCAAGATTTCTCTTTTTTCTTTTATCGGCATGAATGTTTGGCTATTTTTCTTTCCATACAACCCCAATTCCACCGTCAGAATTGGGTTATCCACCTTTTCGAAAAGAAATTAAATTTTATCATGTAACTCACATATATTGGTGGACTAATTATTGATCAAAGATCAACTTTGGACGGTAAAAACGGCGCCCAACTTTATATTCGGGGTGGCGTCAGCCCTGCTAGGTGAGTGATTTTGCTCCATGGGCAGCAGCTTTGCGGATCGGCGGTGGTATATTGCAGCATTGACAGTCCCCAACATCGCCGTCGCCGTTGATTTCACAGTACCCGCCAGTGTTGCCGGCGGCTCTGCACCTCGCGGCTGGGGCAGCTGAGATCGGAGGCCGGCTGGCAGTACTGGCCATCTGCACAAACAAAAATGAGAAGTCAGAAGTGCCCATACGTAGCAAGGTAGATGTACAGAACAAACTCATAACAAATTATGCACTTACCGCAAGACACCAGAAGTGCCAATACCAAGATAGATGTGACGGTGGTCTTGTAGGCCATGTCTTGCATTTGAGATCGGTTGGTTCGTTTGTTGTGTCGGAGTGCAATGGAGCAGGCGTCAGTTTACCTTTTTTTTTTGAGGAAAGGATCCGATACATATAATAAGGAAACTCAGCACAAAATACAAGGAGGTCCAAAGAGAGAAGAAAATTACAAAGGACCCCAGGAAAATGCACGAAGCACCCCGAGAAACCTGCAGAAACCTCAATCGGATCCACCGCCGCAAACCCAAGAACCTAGGCATCGCCGAAGTCGCCGTACCACCTGCCGCCGGGGAGAAAGCACCTCCACACCATGTAGACGACCGCTGAGCCGTCCGCCGCCGCGCGACGGAAACCGAGGACGTTGAACGCGCACGGCCACATCGCCATCTCCACCGCATCACCCATCTTCCCGCCGACACGGCGCCACCCAGGACCACCACCAGCACCAACAAACAACCTCCAGACGGCCGCTCCCCTCGCCACCACGGCCGGCCGGAGCAAACTCGACGAAGAGGACCACCACACGCACCACCACCAAAAGCAGATCACCACCACCCACCAGCTCCTCCCCTCACCACCACGGCCGGCCGGAGAAGCAAAGAAGGAGGCCGATCTGGGCCCACTCCTGAACACGCAGCAACCACCCCGAACAGCAACCGCCGGAGCACCGCTGCACCACCTCCACGGGCTCCACAGCAAGGCCATAGCGAGCCTCACCATGACGGAGACGGAGCGGGAGGACAAAAGCTCCAAAGCCAGGTCATCAGCACCGCCATGACAACCTCGCCCTGAGCACCCGAGCTCGCCACATCGACAGATCTGCGAGAGCACAACGCCGGCCGCTCGTCGGCTCAGCCACGGAGGGCCTCGCCGAGGTGGGGAAGAGACGGCAGCACACTTATTCCACCGCGACACCGCGTCCACCACCCCGACGGCACCGCAAGGAAGACCTACCCTACTATGTACACGCCGGAGGCACAGGAACAGGGTTCCGCCACTCTCCCGCCGCCGAGGCGACGAACGGAGAGGGGAGGACCACCCGGCCTGGCCGGCGGCGGAACGAGGGAAAAAATCCGCCTCCCTTTCGCCTCTTCGCACTGTAGCAGGAGAAAGGAAAGGGGAGTCCTGCGAAATTGGTTTGTGTGGTGGTAATTGGATATGCATTTTTGCAATTTGGTAGTTATTGATCTTTTAGTAATCATGCGTTAATTGGTATTAAATAGCTACGGTAAAAATTGGCTAATAGTAGAGCCAACTTATATGTGGCTGTCATGTAGTCTCCCTCCGCCCACCACGAAAGAGTGCATTTTCCAGTTTTCTTGCAAAATCAAACTATTTCAATTTTTTACCGTGTTTACACAAAAATATAACAATATTTATAAAATCAAATAGTTATATAATAAAAATATATTTTATCATGAATATAATGGTACTAATTTGGTTGCATACATGTTGGTACTTTTTTACATAAACACGGTAAGTTTGACTTTTCAAAATGTTGGAAGTACACTCTTCATGGACGGACGGAGTATCTAAAATTTATAATAGTTAGATATAAAGATATATTATGTTATTAAAATGTGTCTCACTTCACACTCTCACAAAATGCTTATGTGTACGCGCTACATCTTGCTCACATCATGCTTCTCTTCTCTCTTCTCCAACTCAGCAAAATATGTTATTTTCATTCTTATAGCTTGCTTACATCGTTTTATTGTATTTTCTCTTAGAGCAAGGTTAATAATATAGCCAACATCTGGCTATATAAGACAGCCATGTCATTAAGAGTTAGTCCTACTAAGCACTCATACAATAGGGTTTGCTGAAAGTTTGGCCATTAGATTAGTCACCTTTGCACGTACGTTTCTCTCTTTCTCTTTCCTCTCATTTATTAGTTTTACTTAGCCACGTATAGAGATAGGCTCTTACATGAGAGATCACTTCAAGTCTTTTTCATTGTCCTTCTCCATATAAGCAAAAGTGTCATGCAACCATGCTTATAGCTCACTATTGTATTTGCTATTAAGAGTCGGGTGCAGCATGTGCGCTTAGTCACTTTGTGAGAGTGTAAGATGAGACATATATTAATAAAGTACTAAACCAATAATGGAGCCCGAGCTACATGGAACTCGTTTTTTTGAAAATTCGAAATCGACAATTTTAAGTTTCCAAAAATCGCGAAAAAAATCCCGGATATAGATATTGTCAAGATCAACAACCGACCCTATTGCTACTATGCTGAGTAACTTTTGGTGGGAAGACACCCTATCGCTTAACCCTAGCCAACACAACCAGCTAGATAGATCATCAGGCAGATCAGTCGAATCCCTTGGCATTCAGGAGAAATGGTTGCTCGAGCAGACAAACCGGAAGTAGGGTCGAGAATGGGGCATGCGGCTACGGTAGCGGAGGCGTGTGATAGACTGTCAACATAGGGGAACCTTGTGCTAGTCTTCTATGGGAGAAGGGAAAACGAGATCCCTGATTTCAGCATTTTTATCTCTTGCAAACTAAACCTATTATTGAGAAAGGAAAACTATAGGAAAATTTTCATTGCCTCTACTAGAGCTAGAGCTTCAGTTTACTACCTAATAGATCTGCTCTGCTGTTTTCAGAAACATTGTTTTTACGTTAACTTTATTTGCCAAATTTCTATTGCTTCATATATCCATTGCTAGATCTTAAACTTGATTCAAGTTGTAGATTGATCAGTTTTCATTAGAACAAAATTTAATAATCTCATAAACTCCTATTCACAGGACACTTGGCATACTGACAAGACAGGACACAAAAAAAGACAACATGAAAAGAGATGAAGGCGAGGTTGCCGGGAAGCGATACTCCGACAGCATCTGTGTTTCAGCCTTGAAGGAGACTCATACTCAGAAACTGGTATGATCCTGTTTATTATAACTTGGTACAAATTCATCTCAAGTTGCGAAAAATATGAAGAAAAAACCGTACAATTGTTTTCGCTTCTTTAAGCAGCGACCAAATCACCGACATATATGAGATTCGCTCAACAATTCCTACCAGGGGCCCACGGTGCAGTCTCTTTGTCTCCTGCTACAAACAAGTCATGGATCCGAGTAACCCATTTCTGCTTCTTTTCGAAGCCACAACAAGGCCAATAAATACGGAACTAAAGAAACCGTCAAAACTGCAGCCTTCACAGACTACTATACTATTAGAGGACTGATCAGTGCTTGGCAGTAACAAGAGCCATGTGGGCGATCAGATCCAGAACTCGGTTGCTGGAGCAAAAAAGAAAAAGGCAAGCAAATTAATACATGGGTTAACTGAAGGTCTTGTTTTTTCTAGAAGTGGCTAACTACAGATATGAAAAGGGGTAAAAGAACTCTTTTTGATGCGATGAGAAATAGATGCTCACCTGTAGCCCCACTCGTTGTCGTACCACGACACAAGCTTCATGAAGGAAGAGCTCAGTCCCATGCCAGCATTAGCATCAAATATGCTTGACCTGAGAAAGCAAGGACACATTGATTTCTGGCACCATCCAGCTCAAAGAATATTTGTTACTCGTATATGTGAGTAGACGTAAATTTGTACCTTGTATCACCAACAAAATCATTGGATACCACATCCTCATCTGTGTATCCTAGAATGCCTTTCAGTGCGCCCTCCGATGCCGCCCTGAAAACCGCGCATATGGGTAAGCTCAATTATAATAAAAAAAAGCAGCATTACACATGGTGGCATCTACAAGTAAATTGTTACTCCCTCCGTATCAAAATATAAGGGGTGCATTTGGTCCCAAACATGCACAAACATCTTATATTTTGATACAGAGGGAGTAGATTATTCATGACGGCAGAAGGGGTGCCCTATCTAGCTGACTAGCCAACAGTTGGGCAACTAATTCACTGACTGCAGAAGGGGTGCAACAAACTGAACTATATTTTCCAGCATATTTTCTCATCACTTCCTCCTGCCTGAGAAGTTCACGTAACGGATCTGCATCTTACATTCTGTTCAGAAGGACTAAGCATTGTTTTAACCTTCAATGTACTGGTGACTATTCTACCACTTAAAGATACATAAGCTAATGGGCTGCTCAACAAGACAAGTCAAGCTGACATAGTGAAATGTAAAGAGTTGAACAGGTAGTGATGAAATGTGCAAGAGAAATGAGATGGTTCTACATACTTGATGGCTGCTTTCACATCATCATAGGAGGCACTTTTCTCAAGACGACAAGTCAAGTCGACCACGGAGACATTTGGTGTTGGAACTCGGAAAGCCATGCCAGTGAGCTTTCCATTTAGCTCAGGGAGGACTTTCCCAACAGCCTGACAGGAAAGGAAAATCAGTCAGTCAACAATTAGAATCTCACTAGACACATGATATGGGTTCGTCTCAAGCTACCTTTGCTGCACCAGTGGAGCTAGGAATTATGTTTTGACCAGCACCACGTCCACCTCTCCAATCTTTCATCGAAGGACCATCAACAGTCTTTTGGGTAGCTGGACACAGAAGAACAAGCTTGTTATGACACCAAATTTCAAAGCAACTTCATTGTGACGACAAGTTTCAAGGCATTGAAAGAAAACCTGTTGTGGCGTGAACAGTTGTCATGAGACCCTCAAGAATGCCAAATTCTTCATGAACAACCTGCATATAATGGTTGATGAGCATCATGAGGATGGCAGAATAGATTAACAGAACAGTTATGTATTGTGCAGTTAGCTTGGCAGGTCAATAAAAACAGCAGGATAGGGAAGTAACCTTGGCAAGAGGAGCAAGACAGTTGGTGGTACAGCTTGCATTAGAAACAACATTCATCTTGGGATCGTAGCTCATCTCATTTACTCCAACTACAAACATGGGAGCATCTGCAGATGGAGCAGATATCACCACCTTCTTAGCACCACCCTGCAAATAAGGTAGCAAAAGTATCAACATTGTGTTCATTACAAAATGTATAATGTTAACTAATTAGATGGTAATACGAAAGAAATGCTATGGACCTTCAAGTGTACTGATGCTTTCTCGATCGTCGTAAAAACACCAGAAGATTCAACGACATATTCAGCTCCAAAGTTACCCCAAGGAATATCTGCAGGATCTCTGGAAATCGAGAAAAAAGGTGAAAATTCTTAAATAGAGTTCAGTCACAACCAACATATGAATAACATGCAACCAACGAAGGATCTGAATAAAACTATCAAAACCAACATCCCAGAAATAGAGTTCAGTCACAACCAACATATGATAATCAGACTCAAAGTGAGAAAAGGAGCATGCTCTTCACATATACAGCAAACATGCACTGATATAGATATTGTACACAATTCAAGTGGGACCCGTCCGCCTCCCACCAGGCCAAACAAGCGGGATAAAACCACCAACCCCTTCCCATTTCTCCCACAAACGACACAATTCGTGGGATTTTGTGGGATCTCCTACGGGTCCCGCAACAAACCCATCTAATCTCGTTTAGTACAGTATTTGTCCATCGAAGTAACAGCCGCACGTTGGGAGGATCCAAGGCAGGCAGCCGTCATGTTCATCTGGCGGTCAACTCCCACTTCAGCTCGTACAGGATAAGCGGGCTGAGACCTAGGGGTGGTCGGATGGATGGAGGCGGCGATGGCCCCACGTCTGGCGAGCGGTAGAAAGTAGCGGCGGTGCGGCTCTGTAGGGATACATGGGCTGTCGAGGGATTAAGTGTGTTCACCCGCTTCAGCCCATACGGGATAAGCAGGCATTAGTTAACGGGATAGTTGGGAGTTTTTCGGTGGGATGGGACATGGGATTAGTGGCACACCCGTCCCACTTGAATTCTTAATTGTACGTGTGTATGAATGTGCAAGAATATGGGTTCTAAACTCTGAATCGGTAATTAAATAATAATGTAGCATTTGGCCTCTTCACTCGATGTAAATGAAGACACTCCGCTTCTCATTATTTCAATACGACACAGTGACCACACAATTCATATGAAATGCACAGTAATATGGAATACAATCACCCAATGCTGGCATAATTACCTTTTGCTTGTTATTGTGATTTTCTTTCCATTGATCTCCAGGGTTGAATCATCCACAACCTTAATGGATCCTTTAAATGGGCCATGGGTGGAGTCATACTTGAACATATATGCCTGGAAAAGGGAAATTTTAACTTCAAACTCAACAAAAGCACAGCAAAATGCGAGACCACATGCAACGATGGAGTTGTTGCTCCAACAGTAAAGGAAATAAAATGATGGCGTAATTAAATTTGTCAAGTTTCAGAGCAGATCATCCCACTGGATGATTCTTGTCATTGCACCTAACAGAAAACATAGGAATCCTAATTGCATAAAATCGGATGGTTAACCCATGCTCATGTGCTCGAGACAATGCATTCTAAGCAAGATTTAATAAATTGACTGAAAAGGTTACCGGTTGCATACGACATGTAACGTTAAAATATAAGTGAATGCATCAACAGGAAAGATATTTTGGATCAAACTAAATGGTAATACGGGATTATATTCGAAAACAGTCATCTCCCCTGGCTACCTTGTTACACAAGCACCCGTTTTCATGAACAGCCTTTAGAGAATCCCCAACTATGTGTGCGATAGGATAGGTCTCATATAGCTTCTTGTTAGCTTCACATGCTCATTCAAACAGTTTGTGTACTCTATACATTAATGAACACAGTAACCGTTCATATGGCAAAATAGTTGATACTATTCATCGCACCAGACTACCAGAGCATTCTCTGACTTGCCCTACCTTGATGAAAACCAATGTCTACTTCCCTTTACCTTCCCCGCCCTCGGTCAGCTCGTCACCAATGCCTAGGAGGCAGTGGTTTGGAAGAGCGAGCCCTATAATGTTTTTGCCCCATGAATGATGGATGACGGTGAATCAGTTTGCCACATGAACAGCTAGCTTACTAATTGACATTGAATGAGTATCTGGTGCTACCAAGACAAACTAATAACCAGCTGTAGGAGAGCTATTTTATCTCATGCCTAGGGAGGATTTCACTGGACGTGATTGGCGAGAACATGTGCATGGTCCCATGAATAATAATTGTGCGTCAAGTTATCTGGGAGAGGCGATTATCTAACAGTTGTATTAAGCTAACAAAAAATACTCATCAAACTCAAGAGGTCTCTATCACACAAAACACAAACAAAAAAATGTCATTCGTCTCCTGTAAAGGTTTCATGCAACTCAATACAAAGTAGTAGTAAACAAGTAACTATTTACTATTGCGAAACTATGAGTTTACTTTAATTGTGCATGTCAGGTGTAGAAGATCTCACAGCAAATATATGGCATTCATATCATTTTTGCATTGTTTCCTTACCATGTACTTCGCATCAACAAAAGGATCATTGACAGCCACGACTTCAATATCATCTCTACTGGTTGCAATTCTCAGAACCAATCTCCCAATCCGTCCAAACCCTGCAGTAACAAAAATGAAGGGATAACACATCAAGAAAATTGCCTATGGATTATTACTTCATCTTTTTTTTACCCATACAGTACCAGTGTGCCTGGTGTGATCATCTCGCTGAACTAAGAACTTAAAGTATGTTCCGAAGGCCTTATAAGACGATACTTAAACAGCTTCATTTGGTCGAAATAGTATATCAGAACACAAATAAAACATGGCCTAAGCATCTAGGACAAAAATGCGACCAGCCAGGATTAATCTATCTCATCAAGATTGCAAGAGAGCGTCAATTTTGTACACAAGAGGCTCACCATTGATGCCAACCTTCGTCTTCTCCCCACTTGAATATTCTGCAGACGAAACCAAAAGTATTAAAACCATCAAATGCCACTTCAAGCTGCAACGTTTGCTGAGCCAAACAACTTACGTGGGACAGCAGGGGGTGCCTGTGTAGCTATCGCTCTAAGCGGCTCCACGCTCCTGGCACTTCAGTAGACAGTAATTAGATGCAGCACATTTTAATCTGGTATTCGAGTTGTGAATCATGCATCAGAGAGAGGCACTTACGACGAAGAGGAGGCCGCAATGGAGGGGAAGCTGCAGCCAAAAGGAGCCGAACCCGTGCTCCTCACGCATGACACCTATGCCACAGCAGCCAAATACCATCAACAGGAGTAAGAATATAGTTGAGCATTAGCATTACTACATCCATCAAAGGAGAAGCAGAGAGGCTTCTGACGATGTAAGTAACACTAGGATTGGTTCCAAACGAGAGCGGAAAGCTACAGCGACACATACTGAAATACAAATCAATCTTCATCTTAATCTTCAGAGTTGATAGGGTCCCCATGGCTAAATTCGATGAAATCGATGCTGAACAGCAGCAGAGAACCTAACTCGTACGCAGCACTTAAACGCAATCCAGCTCGGTTGCTGTATGCCTGTATGGAAGCCCAAAATGTCTGAATCCCCCCACTGAAGGCCGACAGCCAAAATCCAGACAAGGAAATGCACCCCACCAACCGACCCGCGGCGCCCCATGAACTCCGTACTAATCCTCAACAGAACCTCGGGGACAAGACGTATCCGTACAGCGCGCTTGCGTTCAAGGGTGAGCAAGTAACGGGTACCTTGGCGGGGTCGGCGGCGGCGCGGGATCCGGCGACGGACGAGGCGGAGGCGCGCAGGGACACGGAGGGCGCCGCCATGGTGGGGAGACGGACGATGGGTGGGTGGGTGGGTGGGTGCGCGCGCTAGGGTTTGACCGGAGGGAGGGAGGGACCGCAGGCAGGAGAGAGTCACGAGGAGGAGGAGCGGGGAGAGGGATTTGGCTGGCCTTTGGGTACGGAGGCGAGGCGGGGGGGAAGGTGGCGGCTCGAGGCGTTTTTATATAAAAAGGCCCTGCTGCAGCTGCGCACGAGGACGACCATCGCATCGCCTCTGCTTTGCTTCGCCTGGCTGCCTACCCCCCCCCCCCCACCGAATCTCGTAAAATTTCACAAAATTGACCCTTTGGTCAAACTTCAGCCAAAAATAACCCTTTTTCGAATCTAATTCAAAAACTAACCCTTTTGCATAGCGCCCTACCACGGGTCGCTATGCTCAACACCATAGCGTCCTCCGATCAGTCGCTATAACCCTGCCAGCGTGGATCGGTGGGGCCCCAGGTGCTGGACCATAGCGACCTGGAGCAAGGCGCTATGCTTCAAGCATAGCGACCTATCCCGCGGCGCTATCCTATGCAAATTTAGACAGAGAGCTCGCCAGCCGTGCGAGCCCGGATTTTCGCTAAGTCAAAGCATAGCGCCCTACCACGGGTCGCTATGCTTAACAGGATAGCGCCCTACCACGGGTCGCTATGCTTACACCATAGCGCCCTCGGATCAGTCGCTATGCATGCTTCGCAACTTAAATAGCCCAGCTGCCCGCGCCCGCGCCATTCCTTCTCTCTTTCACCAACCCGAGCTCAGTCTCTTTCTTCCTCACTCCCCACTCTCACCCCCCTCACAAATCCCCTCTCTTTGGTCCGATTTGGCTGTGGATTTCGGCTCCCCATCTTGGAGAGAGGTAATCTCCCCCATCCTCTATGTTTTTGTCCAATCAAAATCTTTCAATTTGGTGCCATTTGTGTATTTCTTGAAACCCTAGAAATTTTGTGTGGTGCGAAATTTGGGGTTTTTCCTTGATTATATTGGTGAATGGGTGTTAGTATGATGGCTATGAAGAGTTGAGCGTGCTCATTGGTAGGCTAGGGTTAGGGTTTTTGGTGTATGTGGGTAATGAGGGCTATTAGCTAGGGTTAGTAGATAATGAGCTAGATTGTGTTATTATATTGGTTTGAAAATGCATAGCTTATTGTTACTTGTGTACCATTTGATGCATTTGTGTTGTTGAAATAATTTTTTAGATGGAGAGGATGGTTAGTGTTCATCACGTGGACAAGGATGCCTTTTTGAAAGGCAATGTCGAGCATGACTCGGAGGAGAAAGTGGTGGTGTTTGGCCGTAGTCCTAGCTATGCCGAGGTTGTGGAGAGAGTGCGGATTGCATTGAATTGGACGGATCCAAATGATGTTCTTTCTTTGGAGGGAAGGCATAATGTTGGGTTCGGAATGCATATTCGTTGGAAGATTATGCCTCTCAACTCCGAGTTGTGTTGGAGTGCATATAAGGAGACGGTGGCGGCATCTCAAGACAAGGCTCTTGAGTTGTTTGCCACAAAGACGTTTGACTTGAACCGGTGTGCCTTCGAACATGACGTTAGGAGGCCGGTTCAAAATGAGGAACCTCATGTGCATGAAGTGTACTATCCAATGTCGAGTCCACCTCCAATGACTCAACATGATTTTAGCCAACCAACAATGACCGAACACGAAATGAGCCAACCTTCAAGCCCAATTCAAAGTGACCAATATGAAGAATCGGAGGAGGAGAGCGACGCATCGGAGTATGATCTTCATAAAAATGATATTGGTGATGTGGAGACAAATTGTAGGCATGAGGACATGGACCATGACATCCCTTATAACCGATGCTATGCATCGGACTCGGATGACGACGGTCCCGAAGAAGATGTTGATGAAGATGGGTTCACTGCTAAAGAAGCCGAAATATTCAAGAAGGTAGTGGGCCGGGATCATCGGTTACCATTGTTCCGTGATCTTAGTCTCGCCGATAAAGCCGTGGTTGATGGTGGCACGAGTAAAATTCTTGAACCAAGGCCAACTTCGAAGAAGGATCGTAATCCCAAAAACTATGGTATTGCTGAGGGAGTGAAGTTTGAAAGCTTGTTGGAATTGAAGACATGGCTCAAGGAGTATGCGGTTAAGTACTTTAGACCATACAAAGTGGTTCACTCGGATGTCAAGAAGCGTTACACGGTTAAGTGTGATGACGCGCATAATGGGTGCCCGTGGATTGTGCGTGCAAGACCTATCAAGGGAACCTCTCAATGGGTTCTAAAAAAATGTGTGTCAACTCACATGTGTAGTGGCAATGATGATGATGATGACAAGGATGCGAAGGACAATCATCGGCAACTAACCTCTGATTTCATCGGCTACAGACTTTCCAATTCCATAGAGGCATTCCCCACTTTTTCGGTGAGGGCTATCATGGACACGGTGAAAGACATGTTTGGTTACTCGGTGAAGTATGGGAAGGCATGGAGGGCCAAGCAAGCCGCATTCAAGATGTTGTATGGTGACTGGGAGGAAGCATACAACCGACTTCCTAGATTGTTGGGAGCTATGGCTGCTACAAATCCGGACATGGTTACGTGTGTGGAGCCCTTTGGCCAAAAGACAAGGGATTACAACGGTGCAACCGTCCGTGTCTTTGGCCGTGCATTTTGGGCTTTCGGACAATGCATAAGGGCATTCAAGCATTGTAGACCGGTTGTCTCCGTGGATGGCACATTCTTGACAGGCCAGTACAGGGGCACACTTTTGATTGCCGTAGCTCATGATGCTAACGACCGGTTGTTGCCGTTGGCTTTTGCTTTGGTGACGGCGGAGAACCAGGACAACTGGGAGTGGTTCATGGGTCTAGTGAGAACAAAGGTATTTGAGCCTCAAAGAGAGGTATGTGTCATCTCGGACCGCCACCAAGGCATACTCAATGCGGTGGAGATTGATATTCCCGGGCATGCTCCTTTGCACCATCGATGGTGCGTGAGGCATTTTGTGTCCAACTTCTATAGGGCATGCGGAAATAAGGAGCTATCTGATGATCTAAAAGATTGTTGTCTCGCTTTCACCGAGCGGCATTTTGTGAGATTGTACAACAGGTTGCTAACTCTCACATCGCCGGGGGGTCGAGAGTTCCTAGATAGGCATGCGTCTACGAGGCACAAGTGGACTAGAGCTTTTGACACCGACGGTAGGAGGTACGGTGACATGACAAGCAACATGGCAGAATGTTTCAACAATGTGCTCAGAGGAGTCCGTGGGTTGCCCGTGACAGCAATAGTTCAATACACATTCGACAAGTTGAATGAGTATTTTCAAAAATATAGTGAGGAAACATTTGAGCAGATGGAAGGGAAGAACAAGCACAAGAAGAAGTACAAGTATCCACCTGAAGCTAACAAATGGATGACATACCAGTTAAGGAAGGCGGAGACCAATACAGCCCAATGTTTTGACAACAACGAGTGGATTTACCAAGTCAATGAGCCGGGAGGCACCACGGTAGGTGGTGTGCAACACGGAGGGCGTGCGTGCAAAGTCTTGCTAAAGCAATGTTTGTGCTCGTACACGTAAGCGATTGGCTCACTAGGCACGGAATCATCGGTGGAGCGACAACCAAGCAAAAGAGCTAGTCCACGTAAGCGATGGGCGGAACGCTGTGACATTGACATAATGACAACATTAGCCAAAATAACATCAAAAGTACACCGTAGGTAGCATGGTGTCGACATACCTCCACGAACCCTCGAAGGGCGTTGTTACCCTTCTTGCTGCGAGGGTACGTGACTGCTTCCTCGGCTTCCTTGGCGGACTGCTCGATCTCCGTGCGCTACAAAATAAGCATGAACTCCATATTACAAAATGAGCTACAAAATATGCGAGAGATGAATTTGATAATGTCCTGCAAAATTACCATAAAGTTGATCAATGGAGCAAATCTGGTTTGGTTGCCCTCTCTCACGAGTCGGTTGTACCGCTCGTGGTAAAAATCATACTCGGCATTTGGGTTCTCCAATATCTCCGAGTCAAAAGCCGGCGGACACAACTCCACACGACTATTAGCAACAAACCATGCAACATAGTTGTCGAAAGCACCTTGATGGTATGGTGGATGGTCGATTAGACGAAGACCATTTTTCTTTGCTAGCTCCAAATGTGCATTCCACTTCATAATCCACGTCCTATGTTTATGGTCCCATTTCTTGTCCTTCTTATGCTTCCTTTTGTCCAACCTTCACACAAAAAAATAGAAAAATATTAGAATCTTAAATAACATGGGGCACGAGCTAAGAAAGCAAAAGATAGACTCTCACTCGTGAAGATCGAACTTTGTATCCTTCCACTTTGGCGGTGTCAGCTGGAATAACCCAAATTGGGTCATCACTCGTTGCGGCAAGTGATACTCAACGGCATACAAGCATATCATTGGAGTCATCATTAACCAAAGATGTTCTTCCGCCATGCACATAGGGTTCAATTGAAACTCCATATTGTATCCCAACTTCTCTCCCCAACCATATGGCTGCCATGTCACCTACGATACAATGCGAAATATTAGGGTGCGGAGTATGCTACATGAAAGTACAAGTCCAAGATATCATCACAAATATTACCTGCTCAGGGGTTAGCTCGTCGAACTCGTTGGTGTACCGCGCGTAGTCCTTCTCCGTGTCGCCGCTGTACTCCTCAGCTACATCCCAAGCATACGCCCAAGTAGCCCTACGCAGGCGGTCCCTCTTATCGTCCCAAGGCTCGTATGTTGGAGGACGTGGCCTTCCAACAGGGAAGCGCTCCCACATCCACACAGAAAGTAGGAGCAACGGCCCGCCTATTCCACATTTATCACCGATCCTGCGACACGCATCGTCCAGCTGCAAATAGAGCCACAAACATTACGGTAAGAATCTTGTTGGAGAGATGCTACATGCAAGTAGATATTAAAAGTATTACCTGACGGTACAAATATGCCAGCGCCGCCGAACCCCAACTCAGATTTGAGTCCCAACTACTTAGGGCCTTGAGCCACATCCACGGAGCGGTCCTGCCACTACTGTCAGCAAACAGGGAACGGGAGATCACGTACCACACGTATACGCGTGCGTACCGCTCAATCACCTCGTCATTGGCACCCTCGGGGCAATGTGAAAAATGCGTACTGATCCAACGAAAAGTCGCCCCGGCTGGTGTTCTATTCTTTTTGGGGTCGGCATTCAGTGCAGGAGACATCCCGATCATACCTTCCATATTTGCTCTCCATCCATCTGATTCTGTGCTGAAACACACAGGTGTACCATCGATAGGGAGTGCCAGGATCATCGACATATCCTGCAGAGTCACGGTCATCTCCCCGGTGCGGAGGTGAAAACTGTGTGTCTCCGGCCTCCACCGGTCAACAAGAGCGGTGATGGCTGCAGGGTTCATGTTGACTGTCGACCGGGAGACAAGATGGATGAACGGAAGGAGCCTAAGCTTCTTGATGTACTTGGTGTACCTCTCGTCGTATGGCATCTTCGCGGGGTCTGATACCTCGTGAGACCTTAGACGAAGTGGTTTTAACACCTATAACAACAAAACAATGTTAGACAATATATTTCATTGCAACAAAACGTATGAAACAATATGGACAATATATGCTACCTTCTCCCCCTCCGTAATGATGCGGGCACGATGCCTTTTATCATACAACTCATCGAGTAGTGCCATCCTACATATTTGCAAAAAATCAAACTAATTACATGCATATTTAGGTAAATCCTATAGGATTGCCAAAATATGAAGAAAATAGCTATGTCACATATACAAAATAAACATGCTATAAATAACAAACAAATTACCAATAGCACATATACATATTGCAGAGTGGTTTCCCCTCCACAAATTACCACTATTTAGCATATACTACAACAAATTTGGAATCTAGATTGAACTAGGGTTTCTAGTAACAATAGGGAGAAATGACCGGATTTTATGGATGAAATTGAGGGAGAGGAGGAGAATACCTTTAGGAAGTAGATGGGCACGAAATCCACGGATCTCCCCTTCAGATTGGTCCGGATTTGGTGAAGAACTAGAGGAGGGAGGAGAGAGGGAGCCGCCGGCCTCTGACGAACAGAGAGGAAGAGAAGAGAGAAGGAGAGAGGCGCGGGTGCGGCCGGGCGGCTGGGCTAAAGTTGCGAAGCATAGCGCCGGGCCACGGGACGCTATGCTCAGAGCATAGCGACGAGCACCGCGGCGCTATGCTTTGACTTAGCGAAAATCCGGGCTCGCACGGCTGGCGAGCTCTCTGTCTAAATTTGCATAGGATAGCGCCGCGGGATAGGTCGCTATGCTTGAAGCATAGCGCCTTGCTCCAGGTCGCTATGGTCCAGCACCTGGGGCCCCACCGATCCACGCTGGCAGGGTTATAGCGACTGATCGGAGGGCGCTATGGTGTTGAGCATAGCGACCCGTGGTAGGGCGCTATGAAAAAGGGTTAGTTTTTGAATTAGATTCGAAAAAGGGTTATTTTTGGCTGAAGTTTGACCAAAGGGTTAAATTTGTGAAATTTCACCCGAATCTCGTGGTTGGTCGGCTCTCATGCTTTGTTGGCTGAGTTTATATTAGAAAAACAGAGGATCTAGCAACTTTTGTTTGTGTTTCCCACGAGAAGAACGGCTGATTCTTCGTCTTTCTTGCGAGCCGATTGTCATTCGTCTAAGCGCTGCGGTGCGGACAAATCACTTTCTAAATTGGTGCATGTACAAAGGCAGCAATGTCCCAAGGTTCTGGGTACAGGTTGGCCTGAAATGCTGATTATTAGCAACAGCACAAACTTATTTATTTGATAAACAAAATGTTCATCGGAACAAACAATTCAGAAAAATACATAGAAGAAACAAACTGGAAAAAAGGGAACAATGCGGATCCGTCGTCTCCAACTTCATGTTATACTTTCTTTATGATGTTCCACCACGATTTACCTAAAAAAAACCTCTGCAACACACGAAAGTGAAAATGGGAATGGGACTTTTTTTTTACCATCACGGTATAGAGTTATCAAACTTTTATTCTGCGTCGTGCTGACGCTAAAAGCACACAAAAGATGCTCTCCAACGTTAATTTGCGGCTCCCCTAACTTTTAAACTAACAGACGCAAGCGAAATCACTGAGTTCTCTCTTTTCATACGCCAGAGTAACTTCTCACCAATAGTGTTTTCTATTGTAAGATAGAATTAAAAATAAGACATCGCTACCAAAATTTGCCAAATTGTAGAATTGGTACAAATTTTGTTCGAACCGATTTCCTTTAGCCGGTATGATTGCTTGCAGCGACATGGAAAAAAATAGACGCGCTATAGCGTTTTGAGACTTGTCTTGCTAAATAAATCCGTACAATGCCTCATTATTAGCATGCTATAGCACGATAAGCATGCTAATAGCGTATTTTAAGGGTGTCACTATTTTGTTATAGCGCGCTATTTTTTCCTCGGTAGGGATACTACGCCTAGAGAACCTGCATGCCCAATAACATCTTGTTGACTACTCTCGCGATAAAAGTCTTTGGTCTGTTTAATTCAGCTACGTGAAATGTGTGGGTGTGTGTCTTCATCGTGTTCTCGGAGGCATTGCTTTGAATAAATATTACCGAGGACTGAACTATGGTTAAAATTGAAGATTGGTTCTACGTGTCGATCCATGCTTGATGCGTATTATAGTGTACACTATTATTTCTATCAACACAAGAAAATAAAGCATTCATCCCTCTAGCAGTATGATATTATAGTGTACACATGATAATAACTTCAAATACAACATCTGCCTACCACAGTAGGAACTTTTCAATGTCAACTTGAAGCATATTTTGACGCAAACTCAGCAATATTCTTGTCTGAGCTCCCCCCTTCCTGCATCGCCTCCTTAGCCTTCTTCATCCACCTATAAGCATTCCTTGTGTACTCCTCCTTCCTCGGACCATCTAATACTTCTCTTATGCACCTCTCTACCTCTTCCTTTCTCACCACACCTTCTTTATCACGATGCACCCGCACACCAATCACCCATGCACTCTCAATGTACTTTGCTGTAGTTGGTTGATCTGTCCACTGAGGCATTGCCAACAGTGGTACTCCAGTGATAATTGCCTCTAATGTAGAGTTCCATCCACAGTGAGTTAAGAAACAACCTGTTGATGAGTTCAGAAAAAAAATATCATCTTCAACCCGCTGTTTTATTATTTGGAACAGATCACTCAATGTTTACACTACAAATTTGCTGGATGCACAACCCTTAAACACTTTGAGTTCGACAGAATTGGATTTAATTAATAGATAAGCTAGAGCTTACAAAATTTTGCTGATTACGTAACCCGAAAGTATGTTAACTGGATGCAGAATATACTTCTTTGTAAGTTAAGGACACATTACTACTACATGGTCGACAGTAAACTTGTAGCATCGAATTATTAGAAACCATTACTCCACGGTCAACACTAAATTAAGTGAAGAACAGTTTAAGGAACGATGAGCAGTAGCAAGAGTTTCAGTTACCTGCTCATGTTTCTACATTTTCCCCTGCAGGTTTCTCTAGTACTGGTAGAAAAGATAGGGGCAGTTTTAAAACCTCCACGGCTCCAACAATTGAAAAACTACAAACCAATACTCCATGGTCGACAGTGAACTAAATGAAGACAGACTAAAGAAGCATTTGCAGTAAATTGTGCAAAAGCAACAGTTAACATGTTCGCGTCTATATATTTGGCCCTTTGGCCTGCTGATTTATCCAGTTATACTGGTGAAAGTAGATATAGGCGGTTTCTAAACATTCTACTTGCCTTGCGTGATTCTCAGGAAATATAGTTCCTATTTACGACAGTATGTCTGTATGTGTGCATCTGGAACTTTCCAGTTTAACATTCATATCGTAAATGTTGCCTTTTCCCATTAACTTGTCTGGCCTCAAAATAGTTGAGATTGTTTCCTAGTGCTAGAACTCAAAACAAGGACCTCTGTTCACAAATTTGTAGTTGCTACCAATGTGAAATGAAAGGGTGGGGTGGTGGGGGAGAGAGTACTACAATTTATCAATGTATTACATAATCTAAAAACTAAGAACAGTTAGAGAACGTACTAATACGCCATGGTTTTTGAGTCGAGCGACTAGTCGATGAGTCGCAAAATGAAGTCCGACTCAGCATCTCGATTCGACTAATTGGTTGAGTCGAACGACTCAATCAACTAGTCTCGACTAGTCTTGACTAGTCCAGATTTTTGAGTCGAAGAACGACTTAAAGTTGGCCCCGCCCGTCATATTTTTTCCAATATTGCTTGCCCAGCCCCCCGTGAAACCTAGATCGCCCCAGTTTTTTCCAACGTTGAACTTATTCACTTGCATTTGGATATGATTGCACGTAACTTAACGTTGGACCTGACCTGTTGTGTCTTAATTTCATTGTTGAACTTCTTTATTTGCTACCATACAATATGGAGATGCCCAGGTTTGTATTATAGACTATCAATAAGTATATAATTATATACAATTATACATATAATATGGCAATTTTATAGTGCCTACTGCTAAACTACTCATGTCGACTAGTCGACCATGAGTCTTGACTAGTCACGACTAGTCAAGAGTCGCTACCCCTAAACGACTCGTCGACTCATCGACTCAAAAACCTTGTAATACGCGAGACAAAATAAGACTTCACGGGCATTGTTTCAACACCGCACATAAACAGTGATTGGTTATTATACATTCCCCTTACTTTGATCATCTCGTTTGCACATTCAGCTTGTTTTTATATATGAACTTGTAAGATAGATGCATTGACTTTCTTTTCTGCTCAAACATGTAAGCAATTTCATACCTGTGGCCTTGTGAGATAAGACCTCAAGCTGGGGGCACCAAGAAACAATTAGGCCCCTCTCCTTGCACTTGTCACGAAGTTCTTCCGATAACTTGTGCTCATCAACAGCCCTAACAACCCAAAGGAACTGTTTACCAGAATTGCACAATCCATTGCCGATCTCCTCTAACTGAGTCGGCTCAAGGCCAGCAACTGTTCCATAGGAGGCATAGACCACTGAGCAAGGGGGCTGGCTATCTAGCCATGCCATGCACGGTGCTGCGCTATCGAAGAGGTCGAACCCATATGTCTTGTTGGAAGGCAACCGATCGTCGTCCAGGTAGAACGATGGCAGTGTCGGGCCGATGGTCTTGACACGCCATGTTGACGCCAAGTAATCTGCCTCCTGCTTAGATAAATAAGACGTACTTCAATTTTGGTTTTGACTGAACTTTCACTTGAGCATAACAGCGAACATGTGGGGGGCACGAGCAAGGGACCTTACCTTCGACTCGAGTTCATGGAATGAGTTGACGAACACGTCGTCGGCGTCCTCCAACCCATCGAACTGCCCCACCACCGCGTCCAGGAACATCGGGTACGAGTCCGGCGCCGCCACGAACGACGGCACGTCCTCCGGCCCGAGCTCGACGCTCAGCAACCCGCGCAGCGCGCTCCCGTCCACGACCGGCAGCCCGACGCGCCCCGCGTAGACCTCGCCGTAGATGAGGTCCACCGCGCACGGCTGCGAGAAGAGCGCCGCAGTCGGAACGCCGGCGGCGCGCGCCACGCGCCCCGCCCACGGGAGGTGCGGGTCGTAGACCAGCGCGCGCACGGGCCGCCCCGCCGCGGCCTCGGACCGGAAGAGCGCCTCGAGGGTGTCGGACCCCGCCGCGGCCAACCGGCGCGCGTACTCGTAGAAGTCCGGGCACGCGGCCATGCCGCCGGCGTCGAAGCCGTCGGAGATGGCGGCGACGCGGAAGGGGGCCGCGGGGGGCGGGACGGTGGCGAGGAGGTGGCGGGTGGTGACGAGCGTGGGGCGGAGGCCGTGGTAGGCCAGGCGGCGGCCGAACTGCAGCATCGGGTTGAGGTGGCCCTGCGCCCCCGGGACGGCGAGGAGGAGGACATGGCCGCCGCCGCCGCCGTCGTCGCCGTCTGCTTGGACGGAGGTAGGGGGATTCGTCCCCATTTTTCGAAGAGTAAAGTTGCCGATGTGACGTCCCAGCCACAATCTCCCGCACTGACGTTGCGTACTTGCGTTCTTCATACAACTGACAAATGTATCCATGTTCAATCAAAGATTTGCAATCCACTCCCTCCATAATATAAGATGTTTTAAATGTTACACGTGTTTTCTAGGTTCATACCAAAGAGTGAGCATGTATATACTAAAATGTGTCTAGAACTCTAGAAACATATGTGTGCATGTGAATGTAGCAAAAAGCTAAAACATATTATATTATGGAACGGAGGGAGTATTTCATCTAGAACAAGGCGGAAAACACTTTTTGCTCCCAATATCCAGTGCTCCCTCTGTTAAAAAATAAATCAAAAATCATATATTTAAGTTTTAAAAATTATGAAAATCCATGCATATTGCTAATTATGTATCCCACAAAACATGCAAATTTTTTATTTGCAATACATTATATTCTAGGCTATATAAAAGTAAAAAAAAATCTATAATTTGGAGATTTGAAAATATGTACATTTAAATCCACATATTTGTCATTTTTTTTATAGAACAGAATATAAAATATTTCAACCCAGAGGAACATATGGTCGTATTCAATACACATCGGCATGTTTGGTCTTAATGTAGTATGCATTTTTAATACATCTCACCCCTTGTTTTTTTTTTCAATGTTACCAATTTAAGATTTCAGTGAACCTTGCACTTCAAATTTTCATTTGCCTCTGGTATCGATCAGCAGTAACCATAGCATCACTAAGTAACTTAAGAGTTTATCGTACAAAAAGTAAATAACAGTCGTAGTACATGTGCTTAGGTTGCGGGATAACTTTAGTGCATCTCACAAGATGCTAGGGAACATATTAATTTGGTCCAAATGACACCACCGCCATCTATAATGTCCACGTAGGGCGAGGTTTCATGGCTAGGTTGCAACTTGCTTAAACTTAGCCACACCCGTTTAGCTCGTGGGCTACATAATTTTTGTGCAAACAGCTGACACTTTGGAAAGCATCTAATCTTAGTGACATGACCCACAAACATTCATATGCACTAAGTGTGTACACAAGCCAATGTTTCTTCTAGTAGCAGGATGCAATTTATTTATTTTGGAAAATGGTAAGTACAACTACGTGTTTGGAATTTAAACGTAGTAGAGTTTAATTCTAAGTTTGTTCAAGTCAAAGCCGAAAAAATAAAAATGACTATTCACCCCTTTCTATGAAACATCTCGATTTTTCATATGCGGCGGTTTGAAACAAAAAACAGAAGCGGAACTTTGGATATTTACGAAGTAAGGAAATCTAGTAGCTTGGGATCTCTAATGTGGTTGCATCTTTTGTTAGTGCATGGATGAGCAGGCATAAAAAAGGTTATTTTAAATTTAAATAAACTCCCATAGCTTGTGATAAATATATATAACTAAAATATAAAGTCGAGTTTCATTAAAACATTTAGAAGTACTAAAGCCAGCTGGCTTTGGTATACATGCATGAGAACATCATGATTTGTGCAAGAGCCGTACGTGTTTAGAGCATCAAGGCCATGCTTTTGATGTTTTAAGTGGTCTGCGAATACAAATAGATGGAGTTTTCTTCTTTACAAAGTTTTAGTTTCCGGGTCAAAGTTTGTCTCAAAAGGCATTTACGCGTTATAAATGGGAATAGAGGTAGTATGTTTTAGAAAGGAAAAAAAGAACATTTTCTTTGGACTTGATGGGAATTTCCATTGGTTGAACGGCAAGGAAACATGAAGAAGATCGACTGTCGTCTAGAGAACAAACGAAATTCCACCGAAATTTGACCAAACGACAGTCGCTTCATTCGCAAAAAAAACAACAAACAGAATCAGGGATCCAACTACCTGACACGTGTCGTCGCGGGCCCACGTTTAAACTGTAGCGCACTCGCGCTTGCCACCCTCCTCCTCTCTCCGCTCTTCCACTTTACGCGCCTCTCTCTCTCTCTCTCAATTCCCCATTCCACCACCCCGTTCCGTTCGCCCCCAAATCACCTTCGCATCGGAAGGAGCCGGCGGCGGGAAACCCTCGATTCGCGCCCCTCGTTACCTCCGCGCGCCCTGGTGAGCTCCCATTGCGATCCCCGCCGCAGCTTACCCTCTCCCCTCTTCGGTGATCGAGCCTGGGAAGCGTGGTGTTCGAGCGCGGCTAGCGATGTTTGCCTTTTTCTCGTAGCGTATGGAGAATTGGAGATTCCCATAAGAACACGAGGGTCGATTTTTGTTTTGTTTCGTATAAGCAATAGTAGTATTCTTCTGTTGCGCGAGATGCTCTGCGCGTTTGTTTTGCTTGGTGGCGGATTCGTGACGCCAATGTGGTTGCTGCTTTGGCCAACTCTCTGCGCGCGCGCGGGTAGAGGTGCGATTTTTTTTGTGAAGGTTAAGCAATCGTATTTTTGCAAATTCCTGGTAGTTGGTCTGGTTGGTCGACCTGCTGAATCATGTGTGTACTTGTTTCGGTGATGTCTTCTGCGTGCGCTTAAGATGCATTTTGTGCAAGTATTATTCCCAGTGTATTTGCTGACCTGTTACAATGTCAAAACTGTCTCGCCCAGTACCCAAGTCTAGAACAAACGGCCAATTGAGTTGGTGGGATCGTTTTGTGCTTTGAGAAAGGTATTACCATGTGGCATCAAATGTTCAGCTGTTTACTGTTTTCAATGTAGATCGACAGAAACAACTACTGATCAGTGCAAAATGACTGTGAGCTTTAAATATTGGGATGACTGCTTGGATCCGGATGATATGCGGTTAATGTGGGCAGATCCTCATGTATGTAAAGAGTGGATCGACGCCGGGGAAGAGCAGGGACGGAAAGTGCACCTGTCGAGGGATCCTGATGGCGAGGCATATCTTACGCAGACTGAAATGATGGTGGGTTATCAGCCTAACTCTGTAACCCTTTGTCATCAGTAGCTGCTGAATAACTTGTGCTGTTTGCTAGATTACTATATCTAGTTTTCCAACCTGTATTGTTTCAGAATGTCAAACATTTCCCAAAAAAGTCTGACATATCCTGTATGTCCATTATTTCGTTTATTCGTTTCAGTGATCATTTTCCATTCTTATATGTTGTATAGTGTAGCATTAAAATAAACTGTCAGCAGTGGCTAGCGAATTTGTTGCTGAAGCTTAACCAAGATAAATGCTATCACTCATGTGAGATAAGTTGGAAGCATGCTGGTTTCTTGCTATATTCAGCGAAGTGGTTAAATTGCTGTATAGAAATTTATTGCTGCTGTGCTGAAGTTTGCTGAGCTATGAAAAATGGCCACAAAGTAGAGGTCTATTGTTTTTGGTAATTATTCTGTTTTTGCTTGCATAATGATGATGGATTTGAACTTTTCTTACATACATTCCTTGATTCCTTCAGGCAGTGGCTGCAATTACTGCTCACAGGCATTTCAAATCACAGCTAGACCCGGTAATGATTCTATTGCTCTATGTTTTACCATTGTTTGCACATGTGTCTATAAATTGGAGAACTCACTGCTGCAGTACAACTGTAACATGTGTTCCCAACACATAGCCTCTGGTAGAAGAGTAAGAATCGCTGTCGCCTGTCACTATGAAACATGACTATCGTGGTGATACGAGTTCAGCTATCTTGTCATTGCTAAGTGATAATTATCCTAGTGGACTTTGCTAAGCATGTTACATGTTTTTTACAGTATATGATAGGCGCCCTATCTGAAATTGCCAGTGCAAGGAGACTCTTTGTGGATAACTATGATCGCAAGACTAAGGAGACAAAGATGGGCATAATGCAGGTGACGCCTGAAGTTGCTCAATGGCTTGGCAGGTACTCAACAGGCCTGGTTTACTTAATTTTAATATCTTCCTTCGCATCTGTGTTCTTACACTGAACTTGTTTTCATCACATTTGATAAGGGAACTCGGTTACAAGAATTATGATATTGAACTTGAAGACAACATTAATTTGCTCTACTGGCCTTTTGTAAATGTGTACTTTGGTGCTGCTTACGCAAAGTGGCTCTTCTCATGTGATGAAAAGTATGTTATTTTTGGTAGATTATGTTTCTTAAATCTAATCGACATTATCTTCTTATATCTTTCTACCACTGAACACAACTATTTGGCAAAATGCTGCAGAGAAAGAACTGAAGAATTTGTGGTTAGAGCTTACAAGGGAGGCAAAAAGAAAGCTACTCACAAATCATCTGCACCCATTTTCCAACGTTATCTTTATGTGAAAGAGACACTGCTTTCTATGAGGTTTCATTCTTAATAATATCTCTGATTCTCTTCATATTCAACTTTTGCCTTTGTTATGATGTTCAATGTTCAGTATTTTGCCTTGGCTAAATTTTCTTCTCTTATACCTCGTGGTCTATTGAGGTCCTATCTTTATGGTTTTGATCTTGATATGTAAACCTAGTAAGCCCTCAAGTTTGGGTACCATTCTTTGAGGCTTTGAGCTCCTGGAATCAACTGGACCATATGCCAAAGCTTGACTTGTTTGACATGATATAGGTTTAGAGAAGCTTTCATCAAGTTGAACACCTTGAGATGGGGCCAGAGAATTATCATGCACTAGCCTACTATTGTAGTGGCCTGTCGAGCGACGTAGTAACCTACACTGGAAAGCAATAATATTTGGTTATTTATGGATTGCAAGTTCAACTCCTTATAACCTATCAAATATCCATCATGATAGAAGTGTAGAAAATATTCACTGAATTAAATCCAGTAATTATATTCTTTAAGAAAAACTATTCCTTTGTTTTACCTTAGATCTCGGTTTAAACTTGTTGACAAACTGTTTCTCACTGTTTTGTTGGCAGACGACCAGACAGTTTCAATGAGCTGACTCCTGATCTCCTAGAAAATTCCTCAAGTGCAGGTTACATTTGACTTTATTGATTTTTTATGTACATTTTAGATCCACAGAGTGATGAATTCAAAACACAAAATAACATATGTACTCCAAATGCTGATCCCCATTTTGATTCCAGAGAAGCTTCTTACAACATTCACTATCTCATTTTATTATCTATTTGTGTCAGGAACACAGCTGATATATTGGGATTCCAAAGTATCAGAGGAAGATATGGGTGCAATGTGGAGTCAGCCTGACGTAATGAAAGAGTGGACAAATTCTGGCGAGAGGCGTGGAAATGTCCGATTTTCCCATGATTCCAAGAAGAGACCTTATCTTTCTCGAGTTGAAGTGAAGGTATGGATGATTATGAATAGTTGTGCAGTTACTTCACATTTCCTTTCACTAAGTGGGCTCCACTCTTTGCGATGCTAAAACTTGATAACATATGTTTGTAAGTAAAGCTACAGTTAAATTTCTGCACATTCTTGTACTGGTAAGGTTCTGACTTTGATTTCATCAGAAGAACCGATCAAGTGGATGTCATTTGACAAGAATAGCATGGATTTCACATAGCCCATATTTCAGTATAGCTGTCATTGCTGGTTATTGTACACTTTCGTGTGACGCAGTACTAAGCGTCATGACTAAATATTGTTCCGAGAAGCATGAGCCCACACCTTATTTATATGATTTCCCTGACTCTGTATCATAACATCAATATAGTTTTGATGGTTTCATGTAATGGTGAAATTTAGCTACCAACGCGCATTTTCCATTCATCACACACTCACATGATTCTGAATTGATCTCAGGCAGTTGCTCAAATAATCATATCTCGCCATTTGAGCTCAAGAGGAGTAAAGCCGGTAAGTGTTGGGTTGATAAATATGTGCATGCTATTGCTGTCCCAGTAACAATGAACATATTTTCTGAATTCCCTATGCCCAGTTCTATGAGCCCCTCCATCCTAAACGTTTTCTGAACCCTCTATTCTGGTTTAAATCTACATAGGAAGCTCTAGCTGCTCTTGCAGAGGTATGCAGTATGCGCTTTGTACATGGAGTACGTTCTCGGACAGGACTGATGGGAATAGATTATCCTACTGCTGCATGGCTTTACAAGTGAGTGCAACATTATGTTCACCATTCTGCTTTCGCTACCAATCTAGCTGTACATTTCATCCAAACAATAATGGTGAGGTGATTGTGGAATTTGATTAGGACCTTAACATTTAAATATGATACTGTCCAGTCGAACCTGAAACTCTTTGTTTTACCAGTTATCATTAATTTACTTATTATACTGTCCTTACATCTATCTTAATACAAAGACACGCGACGCTTGCGCATGGTCTTGAAAAAATACTGTCCTTACACTGGAGTGCTGAACTACTTTTGTGGTCTATACTGTTTCATACATTCGTATATATGGTGATCCAAGTGCAAAATGTAGTACATGAATTCTTTTTTTCCTGCTACTTTCTGTTACTTCAGAACTTCAGAGTAAACAAATCATGTTTTAGAGCAAATATTTATCGAATAATACGAAATATAACCGCGTCAAGTTGGTTACAACACACCCCACAAAAAGTTGGTTGCATACACTATCTGAAGCTACATTGGCACTTATGTGGTTCAACTTGGTTGTTACAACTTCCATGTAGTTGTCCTCACTGAGTTTGCATTTGAGTATGCAGAGATTGTGGCTATACGACATACACAGTCAACTCAGTGGATGATCTCTACAATCCTTTTGCATCAATGTATTTTGGATCAGCTTACTTGGGATGGTTGTCGCAGTATGAAGGAAGGTTGGTCTAAAAGGATTAATCACAATATATTTCATCTTAGTGCACAATAAAAACGACAAACTGACACATTGTATGATCCTCCGTTCAGGGAGAGGAGTCATGAATTCATTGTTCAAGCTTATCTTGGGGGACCTGACAAAGTTAACCTTCAAGAGACTGGACCGTATTGGAAGAAATTTCTAGAGGCTTTAAGACACTATGAAGATCCAAAGAAGTATGTTTTTTCTCAGTTGTTTAACTCAACATGAATTCGGATTTATAATGTGGGTTTCATTTATGTACCAAAACCTGGGTATCTAAGTAGCCAACCAACAGTCTGCTAGCATATTCAAACATGCATCCTTTTTAGAGAAATGATTTAACATATGTAACATCTGTTTTAAACTGCAAATGGTACAACGTTTTAAAATGAAGTCATCTTGAATGGATTTGCTTTTAACATGGCTTGCAGCCGCTAACCAAACTAGCTAATTTATTTTTTCAGGGACCATACGAGCTGTTGTATTTTGTGAAGTTGTCTGATGTGTTCAAAACGTTTTGTTTACTGAAGGTATTCATTCTTTCAAAACCTTCTCGATCGTCTACTCTGTTTTGCTACGTCAGATTGCAACATATGCTTATGGTTCTATCAGTAGTCTACTCTTACTGAAAGTTCAAACATTTGTCGCAGTAAGAAGGATCTCGTAGTATTTTAATCTTTGTTTATTGTGTGCCACTTCATGCATTTACCCCACAAATGTCTGGCTTTTGTATTTGTGTCTAGTCCATAACTAGCGGTGTATTTTCGGTCTTACAGAGTAACATTACTGATGAAAACAAAAGCCTTAAAAACATCAAAACTACAACCTTGGCCTAACTATCTGGCAGTGTATTCACGTGATTGTCCATCCAGAATATCTACTTTTTCTAGACAGCAGTTTGTTTCCTTGCTGGATAGAGAACAAGTGGGCATCATGAGACACAGAAGTACCTACCCCATTCCCTACCAATTCAAGATGGATGTCAATGACATACCAGCCAACCAGTACTCTGTAGCACACCTGTACTACGAACTGCTAGCCCTGTGCCCCTAAAAGCTGCTAGGAACTGGTAGATAAGCAGCAGTTGAATTGCATTCTATACTAAACATAAGACGACCGCACCATTTATTCCCTTCTATACTAAACATAAGATTGCAGCATGACTTACTAGCTAATAAACTTTAGCCAAGCATATAAAATTTCCTTTTTCTTTTTTCGTGTAATGCAGACTGCAGGCAGTAACCAGCAAGGCCTCGTTTTCACTGATTTTTGTAACCGAAGGTAACTTGAATTGAAATACTCCACTGTATTAAATAACCAGAACTTTTGTTTCTATGTTCTACTATACTTGAGAAAGACACTGTTAGTCAGTTATGCTTCTGCTCTTGCATCTTTTGTATATGAAGGCTTATCAGAGCTCTGCCGAATTTCAGATTTCATCCCCGAGGATTCGGCATTGACAAGCGATGGACTTGTCGAGATACACATACAGGAGATGTCCGCTCACATAGATTTGTTAATCTGTGCCCTGGTCACGTATCAAGTTTGATTGATTGATTGGTAGAGTCGGTGTTCATAGAACCACGCCTCCCGTATACGGCCCTCACTGCGAATTGCACATTTGCTATACAGAAATTGTTTCTTCTTTTCTAGAAGGATCAGACGACATTTCTAACGAAAAGTGATCTTCATCCTAACTAGTTTGTGAGGTTAGAGGCTGTAAAACCTTTCGAATGAATCGTCCTTGCCCTCCTTGGTACCGGTGTAGTGAGGGTGAGGCGGGATGATTTTCGTTTTTACCACAGCGTTGAGAAGAGAAGGGTGCATGGTTACGACAGCTCTGACCATGAAACCTAAGCACCACACAGATTCCCCAGGGCGGAATTCATCCTTCCGTCACATGACAGTATCAACTTGAACCATTGTAACTGTCAAATCTCTTGGCTTAGGTAGGCCCGAGCTATGATGCTCAGGTGCTTCTGATTATTCCACCCAGTTTAGCACAACAAGGAGCTCCCGTGAGCTTGCTGGACAGACTCACTCCTCGTCTCGTCGGATTCTAGGTCGCCGTGCCAATCAATCTGGACTCTAGCCGTGACAAATCTCTTGATTAGCAAGTATGGTTCATTGGTTTTGGTGCTAATCACGCCTAGCGTTCACCAAGCATCCGAAGCAATTCAGATCAGATTAATAGAGTTATCGATGGCTGGGAAAAAGTAATTTCAGCTTAGCAGTGGAATATATGTACGATGTAAATCTTCAAATTATTACGTGACCACTAGGGTTGCATGCGGCGGTCCCCCATAACACGTTTTCAATTCAAAACAATCAAATCTGAGCAAACTAACTTTGCCTATTTTTCATACTTTGCGGGATGGGTGAGGCGACCACTCAGAGCATCTCTAACAGATGCCCTAAATTAGCAGTGGTGTCATAAAAACCGATTTATCAGGCATGAGAGGGCAAAAGTCGACCTTCAACAGATGTCCTATCGCGTGCCCTATGATAGGGCTACCCTAAAATTTTATCCTCTCTGCCCTAAATATAAGGCAGAGAGGGCCGTGCACGGCAGCTGCCCTATCCTTTCCATTTCCACGCGCGCATCCAACCGTCATTTCCCCTCCTCTCCACCCGCCGCCGCCCCGATTCGCCTGTCCTGCCTCCGATGCTCCCCCACCTCCGTCGCCGCGTTCCCCACCTTGGAGTCGGTCGCCGCCACGCTGATGTGGCTGCGCCGCAACTCCGGCAGCTCCGATGGCTACGGTCGCGGATCTAGTGGCTACGACATGTGTGGCCGCGCCGCGACGGGAGTAGCCCCGCGCCGCCGGTCAGGAGCCGCACGGGCTACCGTGGCGTGCGGCGTCGTGACTCCGGCCGGTGCGCCGCCGAGATCACGATGGACCACACCCGGATGTGGCTCGGCACCTTCCGCTCGGCGGAGGAGGCCGCACACGCCTACGACGCCGTTACGTGGCAGTACGGCCGGCCGAGGTCGGAGATGAATTTCTCCAACGTCGTGACCGCCGACGAAGCCACCTCCGTGGCTCCGAGCTTCCGGGTGGTTTGTCGCACTCTCGAGGAAGAAGACCGCGCGGCACACTGGTGGCTCTAAGTTGACGAGGGAATATCTCCCCGGCAATAGTGCCAGAAACAATGCTTGTACGTCACACGTCAGTTGGGAACCCCAAGAGGAAGGTATGATGAGTGCAGCAGTAAGTTTTCCCTCAGTATGAAACCAAGGTTTAATCGAACCAGTAGGAAAACGAGGTTTGCTTCGAAGGTGTTGGTGAAGGAGTGTAGTGCGGCGCAACACCAGGGATTCCGGTGCCAACGTGGAACCTGCACAACACAACCAAATTACTTTGCCCCAACTTAACAGTGAGGTTGTCAATCTCACCGGCTTGCTGAAAACAAAGGGTTAAACGTATCGAATGGAAGATGATGTTTGTTTGCATAAAACAGTAGAGAACAATGATTGCAGTAGATTGTATTTCAGATGTAAAAGAATGGACCGGGGTCCACAGTTCACTATGGTGTCTCTCCAATAAGATAACTAACATGCTGGGTAAACAAATTACAGCTGGGCAATTGACAATTGATAAGTGCATATAACATGCATGTGTGAGCTGTGGTGTCTACTATGAGATTCATTTGGTCATTACGACAAAGTACATAGACCGCTATCCAGCATGCATCTATGCCTAAATAGTCCACCTTCCGGTTAACATCCGTACCCCTTCCAGTATTAAGTTGCAAGCAACAGACAATTGCATTAAGTAATGTGCGTAATGTAAACAATACATTCATCCTTGAATAAAGCATTGCTGTTTTACCCCTAGTGGCAACAACACATCTACAACCTTAGAACTTGCTGTCACTATCCCAGGTTAAATAGAGGTTGAACCCAACTATCATGCATAAATACCCCCTCTTGGAGTCACAAGTATTCACTTGGCCAAGGCTTCAACAAGTAACGGAGAGCATGCAAGATCACAAATGACATAGACATGATAATATAATATTCAGCTCCACATAGGTATCAATATAAGTCAGATCCCAGCAAACACAACATGTAGCATTAGAATAAGATGATCTTGATCATGATAGGCAGCTCACAAGATCTAAACATGATGGCACAAGTGGAGAAGACAACCATCTAGCTACTGCTATGGACCCATAGTCCAAGGATGAACTACTCACGCATCACTCCGGAGGCGGGCATGGCGATGTAGAGCCCTCCGGTGATGATTCCCCTCTCCGGCAGGGTGCCGGGAAGAGCTTCAGAAACCCCCCGAGTTAGGGTTGACGACGGCGGCGGCAGCGAATATGTTCTGGATGAAAGGCTCGGTGTTTTAGGGTTTTCACGTCTCGGGAATAAATAGGCGAAGGGGCGATGTCGGCGGACCCCCGAGGGGCCCAAACCACAGGCAGGCGCGGCTGGGCCCACTGCCGCGCCGCCACGTGGTTTGGCCACCTCGTGGCTCTCCTTCGTCTCTCCTTCGGACTCCGTGTACGTGCTGGAAAAATAGGGACTTGGCCTTTTGTTTCGTGCAATTCCGAGAATATTTCCAGAAGTAACTTTCTGAAACCAAAAACAGCAGAAAACAGGGAACTGGCACTGTGGCATCTTGTTAATAGGTTAGTCCCAGAAAATGCATAAAAGTGATACGAAGTGTATATAAAACATGTAGCAAATGGTATAATATAAGCATGGAACAGCAGAAATTATGGATACGTTGGAGACGTATCACGCACCGCCAGCTCTAGGCCGAGCAGGTAGATGAGGCGGCGATGTAGAAGCTCCGACGGGAGAACCCTGACCTCGTGAAGGCGGAGTACGAGTTCTTCGCGAGCCAGGACGCGAAGAAGCCGAAGACAGAGGCCGACCCTTCTACGTCCGGTCCGGTGATCAACATCGAAGACTCTGATTCATCCGGACTGTCAGACTTTGTTTCCGATGATGAGTCCGGTGTTGATTAGGATGAACTCAGGAGGGAATCTGGACTGTAGTTCGTGTTTAGCATTTCCTATTCGAAGTTTTAGGCAGAACTTTTAAATTTGGGTCAGTTTGGCAAAGTTTATGTAACAAATGTAGTCGAACTATTTAAATTTCTGTCAAAGTTAGTTTAGAACTATCTATGTATGCCCTAAAATAGGGCATTTGTTGGAAAGGACGTGCCCTAAAAATAGGGCATCTGGTAAAGCATAATTTTTTTGGTGCCCTAGAACGTTAAAATAGGTGCCATAAAACCAAAAAGTGGTGCCATATTATAGGTCATCTGTTAGAGATGCTCTCAGGTGCTCTTTGATTTGTAGGATAGGAAAAGAAAAGTGTATGATTACATTGTTATGCACAATCAAAATTTGTAAGATTTGGTATGTACCAAAGTTTTTTAGGTTTTATCAAAGAATTGTAAAAAGAAGTTGAGGTGGATGCTAGAATTTCTATGAGAAATAGTATAAATCATTCCTTAGAAATAGATTCAATCCTACAAATTAAACAAGCAAGATAGAAAAATTTATTCTACAAAAATCATATGAGATTCCCTTGAATCAAAGGAGCCCTCAGCCCCTCATCTTAGTGGGGATGATGGGCACCACGGCCGTCATGTCGGAATGCCTCGGAGGCCGGATTGGACTAAAGTGACGGACCTTTTGTCCTTTGACATTTTTCTAAAGCACCAAATCATGGATCCGTTTGCTCGAGGCAATGTTTTTTTTTTTCTCAAGCTGGCTGAAGCCAGTCCAGTTGAGGTATTCTCGTCATGGCAAAGCATCTTCGGAGAATGTCACAAGTCACATGCGTGCATGCTCCTTGCCTGCGGCGAGTTGCCCCCGGTGAAGCCGAGAGTACTGTAGCTAGCCAGTACAGTGTCATTGAGAAAAGGCAGAGTGAGAAGTCGGGAAAAAAAATAGGATCAAGAAAAATCTTGAACTCGTTGACGGCGAATCCCTTAATCCCCTGCTTTCAAAACGACTCGAATCAAGCCTGCTCAGCGGGCTCGTAACCCTGCTCCCCGGCCGCATCTCAATGTATGCAGATGGCGTCGCTATCTTTCTTACTCCAAGCGCAGTCGATGTAGCCAACCTTGCAACTATCCTTCAAAACTTCGGCGAGGTCATAGGCCTGGTCACTATGGTGGACAAAATCTCCATAGCTCCAATTCAGTGCGCTGACATCGACCTGCAGGCCGTTCTCACAGACTTAGGGTGTGTTTAGTTCAGGGGATTAGATTTAGGGGATGAGGACACCCCTAACCACCTGGTTCGGGATAGCCATTTTTGGTGTTTGGTTGGTTGGGTAAGAAATGGTTAGGGGCAACCATTTTTGTGTTTGGTTCAAAGGATAAAAAGCGGATGGGTCGATGTGGTCACCTCGTGGTGGTGAGAATACATGAAACAAGCTGAGTCGAGGATAACAATTCTAATCATAATTTGGTGAACCAATTGTAGACAAGATACTCTGATACTCCAACATATCATCATACGGAAATAATTTTGATTGGACAAAACAAGTACTCGTACAAAACAAGCTAGCTGCAGATGAGATAAGAAGCTAGCTAGCATCGTCCCTCAAGCTGCCGCCTGCTGCCCGTCTGGCTGTCTCGCTCTTATTCAGCCGTGAACGCGTCGTATTGCTCTGCCGGTCACCCGCGTGTTCTCGGAAGCTAGCTAGCTCGGATGCTTGCGTATGAGAGACGCGGAGAGAGATGGAGGAGGGGCACCATTGTCTACCGCCTCGAGGAAGTCCTTCATGCCCGCCGCGGCCGCTCGATCCGCCGCCGCCGTGTTCATGTGCCGCCGCGGTCGCTCGATCCGGCGCCGCCGCCACCGTGTTCATGTGCACCGCGGTTGCTCGATCCGGCGCTGCCGCCGCTAGTAAAGGAGAAACGAAGGGATAAGGTTAGGCAGAGCCTGCAGGGCGTCTTTTCTGAGGCAGGTGAGCGAGCAAAACGTTTCGGAGGTGAGCGAGGGCAAAGTGGTTGGCTTCATCCGGCAGTTTTCATCGGAGGAGCTCAACCAGTTTTCTAAGGAATATTCCCCGTATTTGGTTGCCCCTGCCATCTAGTAACCCCTAAACCAAACGCAAGGCAACCACTAAAAAAGTGGCTACCTCTACCACTTGAGGGATACCCTCTCAACCAAACACACCCTTACCCTCTGCCGTCTCCAAATTCCCAACCAAATAACTTGGCCTCCCGCTTTCGTTGTGGAGGCTTAGGAGCGTGGATCTAAAACCTTACATGGGCAAAGTTGCCTCCCGGCTAACCCCTTGGATAGGAAAGTTCATCAATCGTGTTGGCTGTGACGCCCTTGTCAAATCGGTACTCACTTCCATGCCTCTATTCCTACGGATGGCGATTAAGGTGGACAAAGTTATCATCAAGGCTATCGACAAATTCATACTAAGTATGCTCTGGGCGTGCAACGACGTACAAGGTCAGTGGGGGCAAGTGCAAAATCAACTGGTCCAAAATTTGCTTCCCAAAGAGCTTTGCGGTCTGAGCATCCTTAACCTCAACAAATTTGCAAGGGCTTTGCCGCTGCGTTGGCTTTGGTATGAGTGGAAAGCTCTGTACAAGCCCTGGAGATGGTATGATGGCAAATGACGATACTGACAAAGCTCTTTTTTCTGCCGCTACAAGGGTCACTATTGGCGATGGTATGATGGCCTCCTTTTGGTCCTCCTCGTGGCTTGACGGTGCTACTCAAAAACATTTGGCCTCGACATTCTTTTCCGCCTCCAAGTGCAAAAAAATCTCGGTCCACGCACTATCACTGGCCAAAAATGGACCACTGATCTAAACATGGCTCCCTTCATCGTGGATCATATATCTCAGTGCGTCGAGTTTTGGGAAATGCTGGAGCCCATTGCCCTCTCACCCAACACTGTAGACAACATCATATGGACGCTTTTGGACAATGGCACCTATTCCACTAGATTCTCTTATCACGCTCAGTTCGCTGGCTCCACAGCTTGCTCCTTGAAGACGATTATCTGGAAGGCTTGGGCCCCTCCGAAGTGACGGTTCTTCGCTTGGTTGGCTGTCCAAACCGGCTATGGATCAGCGACCGCCTGGCGATCCGTGGTTGGCCGCACCAACTATCCTGCCAGTTGTGCAACAATCATCCAGAAACTGCAAGGCACATTCTTTTCGAGTGTAGTTACTTTAAGCGCATCTGAACTGCGACGGCCTCCTGGTTGTCCTGCCCAGATCCTATTCAATGTCTGGGCTCTGGACGCCCCACGGTACTTTAATACTGGCACGCGATTACTCAAACCCCTTGTAGCTCATCCAAGTGTTTAAAGACGGCCATCATCCTCATAACGTGGGGAATACAGAAGGAGCAGAATGAACGAGTTTTCAACAACAAATCAACCACTTCGAGGAGGCCGGCCAGGACACTAATGCAGAAGATCAAAAATGAGGGAAAACACTGGACCCTCGCCGCTGCTAAGAAGTTTACCGAGATTTTAGAACCCAATTTCTTACTTTTTTATGGTTCGCATGTCCTATCCCTGTTGTTTGCTTCTAATATTTCACTGTAAACGGTAAATCTTTTGCCGCATTAAAAAAAAAGGACTCGCTCGTCTTGATAGGAGAGAAGAGAAAAGTTGGCATGAAATTTCGGAGCTCTCACATAGTCACATAGCAGTAGACAGTCAGCAGGCTGAGGCTGGAAACGGCAACCTGGCGAGAGTGTGTGTAGGCTAAAGACGAGAGCGTACAACTGTGACCTGTGTGGCGCTGCCAAATGACTATGAGCGACTGGATCAGATCGGGGCCGCCTGTCACGCTTTGCTCTGCGACAAGGAAGGCCCATGCCATGACGGCGTCCTAGCTTGCCGTTGCCGACCCGCGTGGGTTCCGCTGCCAACCGTACTGCCCACCGTTTTGTTCCCTCCCCTCCATACCACGCTTCAGATCCACGCATCGTTTTTTTTTTCGTTTGACAACCAAAGAAAACCCGCGGGCACCTCCTCCTTCACCACCACCTGCGGGGGCGCCTCGGCCTTGTCGCCCTCATCACCAGACGGCCCAACGGCAAAGTAGGAGCAGCGACAAAGGTCGTGCTCCGTCTCGAACCACCGGTCCGAGAGCGTCGACCCCATGGAGCACTTTGGGTCCATGAGCAGGTATGGCGGGAGAAGTAACCGAGAGTGGCGAATCTCCCGCACGCGCGCAACCCTGGAGGCTGGCAGAGGAACCCTTTCTCGGTTCAAGTGCCACCCGTGGGGTCGGTGGACGTTTGGCCATGGCAAGTGATAAACTGCTCCACGTTCGCTCGGTTTCGTGGCGGCGCTGCTGCGTGTGGAGACAGCCAAAATTATAGGCCGATGGATGGCCCTAGACCGCCAACGAGTAGCCGACCTCCTGGTTGTGCTTTCTAGGAAACCATGTCTTGGTCATTGTGCTCCCCGCCCGAGGCGGCGTGGCTAAGGGTTTGTTGACAGCGTGGGGTAGTGGCGACAGAATGGATAGGGGTGGGGACTACCCAATGGCTATTAAAAAGGACCCGGGGATGACACGAGGAGGACATGCGGATGGTCCGACTTCTGCCTATTTCTGTCCACGGGGACGCGAACCGAGCCCAATTTTGAGTGGAAATGGATCCAGACGGATAGCTATGCACACTAAATCGTAAATGCGTCTCCACGTTGGTCCTTACCCTCTATCCACATCGACAGGAACGGAGGGCACTGTAGATTTCGAGGGCGAGGCAAGGTTCGGCGAAAGAAAATTCGATGATTCAAACTACCTACTCACTCTTTTCCAAATTAGTTGACACACATTTTATCTAAATACAGATTAATCTACATACTAAAACACACGTGTCAACTACTCCCTCCGTTCCAAAATATAAGATGTTTTAGGTTTTGTCCACATTCATATGCACACAAGTGTATCTAGACATATTTCATGTGTAGGTTCACTCACTTTAATATGTATGTAGACAACATGTGTAACACTTAAAACATCTTATATTTAGGAACGGAGGGAGTAATTCTGAACAGTGGGAGTATATCCCATCTCTGAATTCCATGCAAATTTGCCGTGATTCGTGGTTGGCTCATCTTCAGTTCGCACAAACGGTTTCGCCGCGCTCATCACAGTTGGCTGCTTTATAAATCACGGCCACGGACACGCCTACCTACCCACCAACCCACACACGCGCCCGCCCCGAGCTGCGCTGCACTGCACTGCACTGCACACGGTCGCACCGCGGAAAGCAAGCAAGGAGTACACGGGGGCCGCGGCGATGGTGGAAAGCAGCGGCGGCGCCGGCGCTCCGTCGTGTCGTGGCGGCGCCCTCGGCCCGGCCGTCCGGCGGTACTGCGGGTGCGGGCTCGGGCGCCTGGTGCGGCGGCTGCGGCGGCAGGGGAGGCAGGCGCTGTGCGCGGCGGCGAGGCCTGCCCCGTGGTCGGCGGAGGCGCTCCGTGGGTGCCAGTACGACCCGCTGAGCTACGCGCGCAACTTCGACCACACCGGCTTCGGCGGCGGCCCCGACGACGACGCGGACGCGGCCAGCAGCCTCTACTACAGCTACACCTTCTCCTCCCGCTTCGTGCTCGCGCCCGGCACCACCACCTCGTCGTCCGTCGCCGCCGCCGTCTCCGCGCCGAACGGCATTGTCGTCTCCGCCGTCCGGCCAACCGCCGCTAGCCATTAGCATCGTCGTGTCTTCTTTCTCCTCAACCTCTGGAAAAGAGACTTTCTTTTAGCTAAGAACAACTTTTCCGATTCGAAGGGAAAGGCCGGAGAATCAAGATGATTGTAAATTACAGCAATTTAATCACTATTCCTACTAGAATTAGAATGCCCATGGCTGGATCGATCATGCATACTCGATCCATGGCGGATGCACAGTAGACACGCAAGATCGTTTGATTCCCGATGAGCTGCAGAAATGCAGAGGATAGGGCCGAGAAGACAGCGAGACGTACGAACGAGTACAGCAGACGCAGAGCAATGAATGCGGGCGGACGGTGACGCCATGGGAAGGAATAAGTTGACGGTCGAGGTGAGAGGTGGTGGTGCAATTATTGCCCCGGATGAATCGGATGCGAGTTCACCTCCTCCTCTGCAGGCAGTCACGTCCGTGATCTGTGACATATGTCAGTGTCACCACCACCGCACCGGTTTTGGGGCTGTGGGGTCGGAGCTAGGACTAGGAGGAGAAGATGCCTGTCTTTGCCAACGATAACGATGACATTGACGTGCAACGGCATCGTCCTGAATTTACCCAGGCCAGCGGGGCAGTGATATCCCATCTTGCCGATGCATTCCGGTGATAATTGTACAGCATTCTGGCAGCGGCACTGAGATCCAGGGTTCAGAACAGGCGTCCCGTGAGGTTCCTATGGTTACATTCCCTCTATGCTGTAGCTGTATACTACTATACTCCCATCCCATGTATAGATTGCAGTCTTGCAGATTCTAGGTCGAAGGGATACCTGCAAAAAAAAAAGTCTCTACGTTCTTTTTTTTACAGTCTTTTTTTTTCTCTTTCTTCTGATAATAAAGGCCGAAGTTTCCGTTTGGTCCGAAAAGCAAAGCAAGAAAATACTGAAGGCCCAAACGGGACGCTGCTGGAGGCCCAGGGTCGCTGTGACCCACCCCATAGGGCCGATTACGGGCCCGGTTAAGCCATCATCATCAACGGTTACAACCCTACTAAGCCCATTACCGTAATAATAACCCCTGCAGGCTGCACTAGTCTCTCTCGGTCTCGCTTGACTCTTCTTCTCCTCGTTCTTGACCAAGGGCGACCCCGTCTCTCTCCGCCTCCGCCGAGGCCTTGCGAGAATCCACCAGCGAGGCAGCTAGACGGGGACCCTTCCACCGCCACCGTAGCCCTCGCCGCCGCCGTCCTCCTGCTCCCTTACCGGAGATCCGGCGGTTTCGGGTAACGACTCTGCTTCCCCGTTCCACTTTCCCCCCAATTCTTATCTGTCGCGTGATCCCGTTCGATTCCTGCGTGCATGCGTGCTTAGATTGGTGCGAATTTCGTCTGATGTTCTGTGTATGATCTGTTTGCTACTGTTAGTAGTAGTAGCTTTCCGTGCTTGCTGAATTCGTAGGATAGGGAGATTTGGAGATGGTTTCGCTTCTGAAATTAGTTATTTTCGTGCGAGAATTATGGGTGTTCTTCGGGTAACTCGTCAATAGCCATCGGCCCATCACCTTGGCAAAGCGTTGGAACTGTTCTAGGGCACGCGCACCGGTGATCCGTGATTGAGCTAGCTTCAGTTATACATAATTCCTTGGTTATGGTAGCTTGCTGTACCTGCTCTGTGCAACTGTATGATTTTGCACAGCAGGGCTTTGTCCATGCAACTAAATTGCGTGACAAACTCAGTCCTTGTATATATAAGAGCTAGAAATTGAATGTGCACTGTGTATTCAGTTTTCTGTGCGATTCTGTCCATGCAAATTAGAGTTAGGAATTTACAGTGTACAATTTTCATTGCCGGTTCAGTAAGATTGCAAAGTAAACAAATTTGAATTACTCTGCTATATGCTTAGTTGGGATTGGCTTCAGAGAAGCTCGACATTTGACGATAAGTGTTGGCTTAGAGTCATCTCCTCATACTTCCTAAGCATTAAGTATAGCGAAGGTATTCCAAACCACATTTTTTGGTTGCATGCTTTTATCAGTCTGAGTTTTGGAAGGTATTGAGTGATGCCCAGCTTTGTCCGTATGTCATGGCGACACGACATGCCGTCACACGCCAGCTCTCCTTTGCCCACGTCAAACGCGTGAATCATCTGAAGTTGCCCAATCGCTATTTTCTTCTAAGAAATCCTATTAAAGTAGTTGTTAGCTGCCTTTAGCTTACTTGAAGAACACAATGACCATTTTTTAAGTGATGGTGAAAAGTGAGGATAAGTAGACAACGTAAATCATTTGTTGTCTTGGTTATGCGTGACAAACTTGATGATGTAGTAGGTCTAATTAAACAAACTTTGTCCTTTCCATCATCAAAGTTTGTATACATAAGCTGTGCCATCGGGAAATAAAGAAGGCCTGCTTTTACATGTCACTTCACTTTGACTTTGTGTAAGCTTTACGAGGTTTGGCATCTGGGTGTGCTATTGACTTGATTTACAGCCCTTCTAGTTAATGCAAATGCATGACACTGCCTTACTAATTTAGGAGGCATATGTAGCTACCAAACACCCTTTTGGTAGACTCCCAAGTATTTACTGAAGGTGTAGGTTTATGTGCCTTTTGTGTGTTCCTACTGGATCTGCTTGCACTGAAATCCTCAGTCATTTGATGTATGCTTTAAAAGGATGATCTGGAGGCTCTGAACTCTATATATGGTTCATGCGGATCCATGTAACTTGCTTTGTTAAAGTAGTTAAGAAATCAGACTCTTCTGCGTTTGTCCGTACTCCTTACTGTTTGAAAAGTATTGGCAGGGATTGTGCGAACACTCACTTTAGAGCATGAAAAGAAAAATTTGCCTTCCGAGCGCACATAATGGGACAAGGTTGATAGGAATTTGTGATTGCGATTTACATAGTTTGTTTGATTTTATTTCCACTTCTGCTTGTGTTGTTGGTGATGATGCTTTTCATTTTAATTTCACTTATTCTCTGTGTAACTCTAATCTTTTCTGTTTGCAATACTGTGATGACCTATCTTGAGTTCATATCTGTCCTGAAAATAGTTTTGAAACAGAGCTTCAGTCATATAAGAAATAATCCCCATTCATCTACGGTATATTTGACACCATGTCAGTAGTGTATCTTTTTTGGGATCTTTCTGATTAATTGAGATGAAAATTCTGTTGATCAATACCTGCAACTGTTTTTTCCAGAGTTTGGAAGATATTTGATTTTGGGCGAACAAGATCTCACATGGAGCCATCCTCGCAGCCCGAGCCTGTGATTGGTGTTGCTACTGCTGGCTCACAAGCATATCCTCCTGCTGCTGCCTATCCACCTCCAGCCATGGTAGCTGGAGCTCCTCCTGTCATTCCTCCTGGCTCAGTGCCATTCCCCACTAATCCTGCTCAACTCAGTGCTCAGCACCAACTGGTTTATCAACAAGCCCAGCAATTCCACCAACAACTGCAGCAACAGCAGCAGCAGCAACTCCGTGAGTTCTGGGCTAGCCAGATGGAAGAGATCGAGCAGGCAGCTGACTTCAAGAACCACACCTTACCACTAGCAAGGATAAAAAAGATAATGAAGGCTGATGAGGATGTCCGGATGATCTCCGCAGAAGCTCCTGTTGTCTTTGCAAAGGCATGTGAGGTATTCATTTTAGAGTTGACGCTCAGGTCATGGATGCATACTGAGGAGAACAAGCGACGGACCTTGCAAAAGAATGACATTGCAGCTGCCATTACCAGGACTGACATCTATGATTTCTTGGTGGACATCATTCCTAGGGATGACATGAAGGAGGAGGGCCTTGGGCTTCCGAGGGTGGGCTTGCCACCTGCTCTAGGGGCACCAGCTGATACATATCCTTATTACTACGTGCCAGCGCAACAGGTACCCGGAGCAGGAATGATGTATGGTGGCCAGCAGGGTCACCCAGCGACGTATGGATGGCAGCAGCCTCAAGGGCAACAGGTCGAGACCCCCGAAGAGCAGGAGCAGTCTCAGTAGATGGTATAATGAAGTTATGACATGATCATGAACAAAGGCCTCTAAATTCAGGCTTGTATTAATTTATGCCCATCATTGTTGGCTGAAACAGTTACTTCTGATTAGGTCTTAGGGTTATTGATGGTAGTTTCGACGCTGGTATGGCAGCGGTAGGAAAATGATTGTGTTTTGTTAGGTGATTTGCAACTGATTTAGTAAAAAAGTACTTTCTTTCCCCTCAAGTCTGTAATCCAATAGTCCAAATGCTGGCCTATGGAGAGCCCTATAAGAAAGAAATGATTTGGTGGAGGTTGATATCTTGCCTCTGCTGGTTTGCTTCTTTTGCCAATAATCATGCTGCCTGCTTTGTGAGAATCCTGCCTTCCTGATCTGGCAGCGACCAGAGCTTGAAGGTTACTCTTGAAGCATGAAAAACAGGTTGGTTCCTTTCTTTGCAGTGGATCCGATGCCTGTGTGTAAAAGATAGAACTGCATGTCTACCCCCTGTTTGAGGAATGCTGGGGGGCACAAACTATTGTGCTTTACAGTGTGACTGTTGAATTGATGTCATCACGTTGGCGACTTGGAGTATGTGCATTCCCATTTTGCAGTTTATTTCATTGGAGTCCTGAAATGCATGTGTAATATGCCAGTATGTTTCATACTGTACATGATTATCATTCTTTATGCACATGCAGATGTTCTTGAGCTTGTCTCTTTAGAGTCCTAAAATGTTCTGTGCAGGACAGCCTAATGGAGAGCAAATTATGTGCTCATAGCTTGGTCTGTACACCAAACAGAGACAAGCAGATGTTCTTGAGCTTGTCTCTTGAACTGTTGGAACTACTATTTAGACTCCATTTATGACAACAATTAAATTTGCACCCAAAATTAAGCAACATGTTTACTTCTCATCACATAATCTCCCATCTTCAAAAAAGAGGCTTGTCTTCCTGATTTTGCTTCTTGGCAGTTGGCACATCGATGCCTGTGTCATTGCTGTAAAGTAGTATTGGTTGTTGGCATAAGCTCTCTTGCTAAACCTACTCACCATAACGTCTTCCATTTCAGATGCCCTCTGATATGCGTAAACTTAATAAGTGTCAGAAAAGAAGGGATGATTATTGTGAACTGTTCTATACTTGTACTCCACCACATGATCATCAAGGAGTCTGTTTCTTCTCTCCATCAGTGCACTATAACTGGAAACCATATCCTTCTCTGTGTAGACAGCACTCAGAGGGCGGGTATGCAATGTGTAAATGGAAAAATTTACTTTTGGATCTCGTGTGTGAATGTGGGTGAGAATGCTCGTTTACTAACATTTACTTTTGGAGGTGCAATGATCTAAAAATTAACTAGCATGCTTACACAGTTCTGAATCCAAGTTTTTTGTGCTTTCAGATCACATTCTTGCTGTTTGTGCATATGTTCAGAAACGGCACTGTTAACATTCCAATTCCAACATGTTTGTTTACCAAATAACATGAACCCTGAACATTTGTTTTTGCATGAACATGAATATATTGGGCTTATGCGTAGGCATTTTTTTGGACATACCTCCTACAATGGTAACTATATTGCCTGAAAAGGGGGGATGGAACTTCTCCTTTTTTTCATCAAATCGGTGGTTTACTAAATATCAAGAATACCCTACACTACTATTGATAACATATATACCTTAGTAATGCCTGGATGAGCATTCATATTTCTTTTATAAAGGGAGCTTTATGAACTCATTACTTTGCATCAGGGAGTACAAGCACAAATAGTTTACACCTGGTCTCTGTCGGACTAAGATGCAGAGATCTTGACAAAACAAAGAAACAAAACACATAGTTTGATACTCCGTAATAAATGAAAGGGTCACCTAGGGTGGTGAAGGACCGATCCAACGACTAAACTATCATCCATCACCTCCTGCCTACTCGCTCTAGCTGAGAACATGCAATTGTAATGAGCTCCTTTTGTTCTGGGCGCTGAAGTAGACCATGTACGGAGCCAATGCGTACATGAGTGTATAACATGAAGTGGAGAATTTTTTCTTATCAAACACAATATAATTCTTGCATAGCCAAAGAGTCCAACACAAGGCCGCTGCCCCCACCAGGGTATGTGAAGACTTCCTATGAATTCGTCACAACCAATCTACCATAATGGTCAAACTTCGAGGAGGGTGGAGATTTGAAGCCACTTAAACAATGACCACAAATCTCAAACGAATTTGCACTAAACAAGAGATGTTCGATCGACTCATCATGATGACAAAAACCGTATTTTTTACTTCCTTTTGCCAATTACTCTTAGCAAGATTATCTTTCGTCAATACCACTTCTTAGAGAAGATACCAAAGGAAAATCTTAATTGTACCTCAAGTGAGCTGGATCTAGTAGATCCAACAAAGCGTTCCACATAGCTGACCGTGGATCAACTAAAACCCTCTGAAAGGTTACATTTGGAGCAGAAGCTCCCAGAACCTCAGAGACTAAAGCATATTAATCCTGAAAAATCTGGAACAACCTCAAGTATTGATATTTAAGAGGCAAATGCCCCAACCAAGTGTCCTCCCAAAAACTCTGCATGAAACCATTTGACAGTAAGACTGTCTGGTCTGGCAAACCAGTAGTTTTTTTTTTTTTGGTTTTTGTCTCAGATTCAGTGAGGAAACATTGCTTGAACTTCTGGATTTTATTTTTATTTTTTTCAAAAGTTTGAATTTTTTCTCAAAATTTGGCCTAAACTAAAGTTCAAAACTATTGGTAACTAAATCTATATTGAACTTCGTATTTTTTTGAAACTTTGTTTTTTGGTCGAGTTTGGGTCTTTTTGGGCGGTTCGGTCAATGTTTTTAGTCTGCAAAAAAGGAAAAAACAAACTTACCGGTTTGCCACATGTACCCCAAAAAACTGTCAAATGGGCTAAATGGTATGTTTTGGGTTATTTGAAACAAGTTACCTAAAAGTCGTGGGTTTGTTAAAAAATCTCTGGGTTGTTGTTTGTGAAACTTTGCACCAACAGTTATTGTTTTGTGAAATTTGCTCGAGCTGTTAATTAGGAAGCATCATACGGTTGTTCTAAGAGTCCATAAAACTTGACTCCCCACCACACTCACAGGTCGGTACGAGAACAATTTGGCATTGATCTATAAACATATGCAATATTCGGGACCACATTTGGTTATACGGGACAGACTGTTTGAAAGTAAATAGACGCGAAGGGCAAACATTTCGGGGAAAATGAGCATTTCCGGTCACCTAAGAAATATGTCAATTCATAGAAAACAAAAACAAAACATACAACGAGTCCATCACTTCTTGATCCATGAAAAGGAAAAATGTTGCGTTTCGTCGATCACGCAATGCAGTAAATAACATTCAGTCGTAATTCATATGGGCTATGTAGGAGTAACTAATAAAATTGCAAAATTTCCCGGGACTTGACAACTCTCCATGCATGCATGGACCAATATTGTGTTTAAAAAAAAATCACGGAGCTATACGATCGAAGTGAACCATATCCAAGCAGGCATCATGCAAGGCATCATGCATGGTGATGGACCAAAATGACCAAAGAAAACCTCTGCCACATATTATTCCCCCATTCCCAAAACGGGAGGGCGCCCCAGCTAGCACCCCATGTGGAACAAGGTGGCGATCCCCATCAAGGCAAGCAATGCAGCCACTGTGGTCAATACGCTGCTGCTAGCTTTCTAGGGTTTGTTTCTTGGGCGCAGTGGCAAGTGTCGCTGTCTCTGGCCAATGTGATGGGGCCACCACGGGCAGAGGGCGGTTACACGTCCACACACCGAGCTGAGAGAGAGAGAGAGCGTTGCTTTCCGCGGTGCCTTGTGAGGCCATGCAGATCGTTCGTTGCACTGGCTATCCTGAATCCTGATCGATCTCCTCGCATGTGTGTATTCATGGCACTCTCTCTCTCTCTCCTTCCTGCACAGTATGCATACAAGGAGCAAAATTTGTTGTGCAGCCTCAAAACTCTGTGGGTGACCTGCAACGTATCGCAAGGCTCGTGCATATTGCAGGTTGCATCATTGCATGCACTGGTCATGCTCATGTGGTCATCTAACTATACCGGGGGGGCTGCTGTAACCTTCGTTGTACAACATTCACGTCTTGAAAGAACTTATAGAGTACATAGGGTGTAGTCAGCGAAAGAGAAGAGAATTAAGCATTATTTGTGCGATAAACACTTGTAGGCTTGTAGCTTCTGAGTTACTAGCCTGATCAATAGTCGAGAAAGCTTAAGCAGTGATCTCGTTTTTTTCCCAAAAAAATGGAAAAAAGTTTATTTTTGTGTTTCAGAAAAATCCCAAAAAATTACATATACATGTCTACTATGTACAACCAAATTTTCAGAGAAATATCCTTTCATATATGATCCGCACAAACAAGATAAATGTGGCAAGTAAAATTAGTTCTTTTTTACCATTTAGAGCCATGGTTTTTTTGTGTATCCTACAATACAACGTATTATTGAGAAATACAAAACAGATATGTGTATGTATCTACATAAATTGTTTTTAATTGTTTCAAACATGAAAATACCATTTTTCGAATTAAAAAAACCAGGATCACTGTAGCCCGGGAGACAAAATTCCCCTATGTGCGTGTCAGCGTGTGTAATTCAATGATGGGAAAAAGTATCGACGTCTACAATGAACAGTCAACGTGTATTTCTAAGAAAATCGCAAATAGTCAAGTAGACAACCACGCCAGCGAAGACACAAAGAGAATGCAAGAAAAAGCAGCTTTATTTACAGCCAGTCAAAACTGTCAGCTAACGAATTATTACTGCTGACCATTTACCTTTTCGGTTTACTTGGACTGCAGGCAGGATATGAGGTGAGTGTAGACCTAGCTAGCTAGCAAGTAGTACTGCACCCTTACTCTCCTTCTATATATGTCTCCCCTTCTGCACCCCCTGCCTTAGCCTTTGAAGCAAGCACTACACAAGGTAATGTGCACATATCACCACTGCTACTCCTCCTCCTGTCTCTCCATCCTTATGATCTGTGCGAAAAAGAATCCTCCTTTGTTCTTTGCAGATTTAGCGAAAATTTTCTACTTCCGACTGCGTGTTCTTTTTTATTTATGATGAGCTAGATAGCTCTTTGGTTCTTGGCAAATTAAGAGGCCGGACCGCATCTGGCTGCTAGCTAGTTCTACATGAAAATTTCGATCTGCTTCTGATTCCTACTGTTTGATTAGCTAGAATTAATCCGCCCTAGCTAGATCCGGTTATTTTGATCGATGCATGAGTTCTTGTTTGTTTGATCTTGTTGTTCCTGCAACAGGAGGAGAAAACGCAGAAAGCAATAGCTTGGTGGTTCCTGCTTGGATCGATCGTGATGGGTCGCGGGAAGATCGAGATCAAGCGGATCGAGAATGCGACGAACCGGCAGGTGACCTTCTCCAAGCGCCGGGGAGGGCTGCTGAAGAAGGCCAACGAGCTGGCCGTGCTCTGCGACGCCCGCGTTGGCGTCGTCGTCTTCTCCAGCACCGGCAGGATGTTCGAGTACTCTAGCCCCGCCTGCAGGTACGTTCTTCCATGATCTACCACTTTCATTTTTCCTTCCTTTCGAAGTTTGGAGGAGCACCGGATCTACTAGCCATCTAAGTTGTTAACTCTTCATTCTTACTGTGTTGTGCGCTTAATTAGAGCTGAAATTGTATGTTTTGCTAGCTATTGTGCTTCCTTTTCTTGTGTACCTTGATTTTTTGCGATCTGTCTAATGCAGAGAGATGCTGTCTTTTCTCTTTATCATATCATCTCAAAGCCTGGATTTTTTGTTTTGTTATTGCGAATGATGATTAATTTGTTTGTCTGCGTGGATCAAGGGTTATGTGTTAATCTGTCAACATACCCTGGATTTAAAAATCTCTCAGTGCGTTTCTTATTTCGAAATTATATTCGAGGACATTATTATAGTTTGATCGGTCGATGCATGCACCGTACAATTTTATAGTGCATCTAAAGAAACGTTATGCGACCATAGACCCGTACTTTTGGTAGAAGCTAGCTAGCGCCTGTTACTGTAAACTGGATGCAGTTAGCTCCAAGTCTCCAACAGATCAAAACTAAATTTATTCAGTAATTCACGTGCAACTGATGCATCCAGAAAATGCAGAAAACAAAACCAATTTCTTAGATAATCTGTGTGATGTTCATCAACAATTAGTTCCTGATTTGCATGAACTAGTCACATTATATGTGCTAGCCATCACCACTACACTAGCTGCTTAGCTAGTTATCCAAAATACACTAGTTAACTAACACATGATATATGTTTTTTTTTTCTCACCAGCACACTATTTAACGGAATTAAGTAATTAACATTATACAATATCTAATGGTGCAGCTTGAGGGATCTCATTGAGCAGTACCAGAACGCTACGAACAGTCAATTTGAGGAGATTAACCATGATCAGGTAAACACATAAATATATGCATATATAATATTAGTATTGTTAGTTAGTGTGCCAGTTTTTAGTAGCTCTACTAACTGATTTCTGGGGGATTTATTAGCATTACACATTCATGGATGCAGCAAATATTTGTGGAGATGACACGGATGAGGAACGAGATGGAGAAGCTGGAAAGTGGCATCCGGAGGTACACCGGAGACGACCTCTCCTCCCTCTCCCTGGCCGACGTCAACGACATCGAGCAGCAGCTCGAGTTCTCGGTTGCCAAAGTTCGCGCAAGAAAGGTACAAAAATAATTCATGCCATCAACTAGCTAGTTACTCTCAGACCCTTGCAGCACAATATAGCACATGAAGTACTGTTACAGAACTAGTTCTATCTTTAGTTGATGTACTGATGGCCCTGTTAATTCATGCCTTGTACTGCCGTGTTTGGCTTGCAGCATGAGCTCCTGAATCAGCAGCTGGACAACTTACGTCGCAAGGTAACGGATATTAATCGCTCATTCTCTTCTGCTATTCTTGTGTATGAAATCGTGTTAATTGATATGTGCTACTGTTTGATCAATTAACAGGAGCATATCTTGGAAGATCAGAACAGTTTCCTGTGTCGCATGGTAATGAATCAAACCTGCTTAATTAACTTTATATTGGCCAGAACATTTTGCTGAAGCAAACATCCGCATGAATGTATGAATTATAATGATTATTTATATATGTGTGTGCTATAGATAAGCGAGAACCAGCATGGCATGGGCGGTGGCAGCGGTGACGCGAAGACGATGACGGGGATGCCGCCGGTGTTGGCGATGCTGACACCAGCCTTCCCGCCGACGCCATACTACGGCGGGGAGGAGTCTTCGAGCACCGCGCTGCAGCTGACGTCGCCGCAGCTGCAGCTCCAGGCCGCCGAAGCTGCCGGGTTCAGGCTGCAGCCGACGCAGCCCAACCTGCAGGACCCGGCATGCAGCAGCCTCCACGCCGGCCACGGCCTCCACCTCTGGTAACTAACAGTTAAGATCTGTCGACCGAGCATATGTGTTAATTCAATCATGTCAATATGTGCCAAATTGTCTGATGATGTGAAACTTGTACAAATATATTGTTTGCAGAGATTTGATGACCATGCTGCGCGGTGATGGACGGATGATGCCGGATGGTGGAAGAAGATCATAGTGGATGAAAGATTGATCGTCATGATACATGCACGAGGAGGACTAGTTAATTTGGGAACTATGTGTGTGCAAGATTCGACCTGTGTATCGTGTGTGTGAGAGACTCTGTTCATTATATGTTGGCTACTGAAGCAAGCCAGCTACTAGTATAGTAGTACTATAGTTCGATGCATGGTTAAACAATGATAAGTACTCCTACACGTAGTAATTGGTTAGTGCATCGATGCATGCATGATGCATGGTTAATGAAGGTTCGGAGGTATCGGCGGCTATCGAGGAAGACGCATGCATGTAATAATAAAATTCATTTATCGTGGAACATTTATTTCTAATACGATTGAGAAACTGTTAATTCGTTAATCCATGATCTTGTAGGTTAATAGTTTTCTAATAGTTAATCAAGTTGTAAGCATCTGGTTAGTTAAGTGGTTTAACCACACTAAACTAAGCGGTTAGTTAAGTGGTTGCAAATTTTAGAAATTGTGGGATGCAATATTAATTTCGACGAAGATAAAACACTAGCAGATGCAACAGCTGAAATTATTTGGTTTCAGTGTCTTGTCACTGAACTTGTAGTTAAATAGGTGTGATAATCTTGGTGCCACCAACTTCTATGCTAATTCTGTGTTCCATGCCACCAACTTCTGTCACTAAGGGCTTATTATTCAAGAGATATTCTAGAACTATAGTATGAGCTCATAGTGTGAAATCAGTTAAGCTTAAGAAAAGCGCCTAATTTGGTGTTACAGTCTTCAAGATTTCCCTAAGTAATTATGATCATTCAGGAGATTGAACGAATGACAACGAGCTGGAATAGACGGCGACCGCTATGATGGACATGTTGAGTGTAAGGTATGTGTCATGAACATGAAAATTGATGACATGTGAACCCACAAATTTTAGCTTAGATGCATTGTCTCGATCTTAAATCCCAGTTTGTAGCTATATGTCAAATAAAATTGTGATTTTTATTTATCAAAAACTTTCTAGATGTATTTTTTCTATTCTTGGAAATTATATTAACTATATATGTGAATCATCGTTTCATTGTTTACCTGAAAATTTTATTTCCGAAACTTGAATATTATTCCATGGGTCCAAGGATATTTGTTCTCTCCGCATGGTAATGTGTTCAGCAAGGAATGGGACCGTGTTGACACTCAAGCAACGAGCCCTGAAGGAGCTAAGTGGCTAGCAGATAAAGGTCTAATTGTAATATAGTTTTTTTAGTACCTTATGTTCTGAGTATTTTTTAATTAAATTTATATTTGTTGAGAGGTGCGTTGCACATGCATAATTACTAGTTGGTAAAAAGCACTTGGGTTCGGGTAACTCAAAAGACATTACAATTTTGCTAGGCTAGAAACAAGATAAAAAAGGAGACGGTCGGAGCGCCGAGGATAGGGTTGCGGCCAGACCGACCATGCTTATATTTGGTTCAACTATAGGAGAATTTTGTAAGGTCACATCCAACACTTCGTTCTCAACTGGAACTAGTGCTAGCCAGCGGGCTGGCCCTGACGACACGGCCCCCGCCGCGAAATAAAAGGTCATGGACCGGCCCAACACGACACATTTTTGGGCTGGCCGCATGCTATTTTAGATTTTTGAGCGATTCTAGGCTGTTTAGGCCTTCTAGGCTATTTTTTAAAAAAAGTACAGAAAAATCTAAAAAATAAGAAAAATGTTAAAAACCTTTGTAGAGTCGGCCTTAAGGTCTCACTTCCGAGAGGCAAATCCTATTTGCCACCCTTGCGGTGCGGGAGGCTCGTATCGAACACCCCGTCTCTGCAACGGGTCGGCTCATTTGTAGTTTTCCTTTTTATTTCCATTTCTTTATTTTTCTTTTCTTTTCTTTTATTTTGTGTTTTGTTTTGTTTTGTTTTCGTTTCATTTTTATTTTCTTTTTGTCACTTGTATATGATTTTGAAAAATGTTCATTTTAAAGAAATGTTTAGATTCTAAAAATGTTCAATTTCGAAAGTTGTTCAAACTAAGAAATGTTTTAATTTTTAAAAACATTTAGATTTTGAAAATGTTAATTTTCAAAAATCCAGATTTTGAAAATGTTCAAGATTAAAAATTTCATTTATAAAAAATATTCATATTAAAAAATGTTCAGATTTGCAAAATGTTTTCAGATTTGAAAAATGTCTGATTTTGAAAATATTCAGAATTAAAAAAGGTACTCATTAAAAAATGTAAATTTCGAAATGTTCAATTTTAGCAAAATATTCAGATTTTAAAAATTTCTGATTTAATTTTTAAGATTTAAAAATGTTATGTTTTTTTTTTAAATGTTCAAATTTATTTTTTCCTTCGCGGTCCAGGCACACAGATATAGTGTATAAAGTAAAGGAAGTACAAAATTGTCTAAGTGCAAAATTTCGAAGTACAAAACCTCAAAGTAGATGTATATAGAAGTGCATAGTACATATATAGAACCCGGAGTAAACAGACGGACACCTTGGACCGTTCCCCTCTCCCGCATAGTAGAGAGGCGAACTTTTGGGCGATCTTGCTGCTCCCACCTCGCCGCCGGCGGTCCGTGTGATTTCCCACCCTCCGGCGGCGGGAGGGTGGGGAATCGCTGGATCCCGGCGTGTAAATAGCGTAGGTAGCAGTAGGGCTTCAGCTGGCGGCGTCATGGAGGTGGTGGCGGCGTCGGCGTCGGGTTTGCGGGTGGTGCTCGTCCTCTCTGGCCGTGAAGCTCCTCGGAGGTCCACGGCGGAGCGCTGCCCTCGTCCTCGTGCTCGCGGTCTTCCGGGATCGCCGTGCGCGGGGCTCCCCCTTCCAGATCCTCTTGCGGCGGATCTGGTCGACGATCTGGATCCAGGCGGTGGTGGTGCGAGCGGTGCGGACGACGGAGCTGGATGGAGGCTCTTCGGGGTTCGAGGTACGAAGACTTCCCGTCCGCTTGGGGGCTTCCTCCGATCCAAGGTTTCATGGAGGTTGCGGCGGCGGCGCGTCATCGTCACGTTCTCTTCGCCGGAGGCATCGATGCAGATGGACTTGTGTGTAATTTCTTGCTTTGTGGAGGTCCTTTCTGCCTACTCGCTGTAATCACCGTTTGTTTCCTCGCAAAAAAAAAAAAAATATATATATAGAACCCGGAGTACATACACACAGAATCTGAAGTATATGTACACATAACTCGAGAATATATCTAAATAGCTAAATAGATTTGCGAAGTACAAAGTACAAAGAACAAAGAGTACAAAGTACGTAGAGCAGAGAGTACAAATTACACACACGAAATACAAAATACACAGACACACAGAGTACAAGTACACAAAATAGAAAGTACAAAATACACTAAAGACAAAGTACAAGCTACACAGACACACAGAATACAAGTATACACATGAAGTATGAAGTACGAGTATGTCGGAACCCCGAAGTACAAGAACTTTGAAACCGGATGTACAAACTCGTTGAAACCCAAAGTACATGCACTAGTGGAAACCACGCCTCTAGTCCCGGGTTGTAGACCCCTTTGGGACCGGATTGCCATCCGGTACATGGCAACCGGGACTAGAGGCCCCCCCTCTAGTCCGGGGTGAGCTACGACCCGGGACCAGAGAGCTCCACGCGGGGGCAGCACATGGCGCATGTGAGAGGATCTCTAGTCCCGGGTTGTAATACCACCCGGGACTAGAGATGCACCCACGTGGCGGCCTGTGGCTTTTTTCGTTTCGATTGTTGTATATTACGAATAATTTGCAAAACATACGGTTAATTATCTATAAATCAGAAAAATACATATAGCATATCAAAATATTCGTAAGAGAAAGCTTTATGAGAAAGTCGGGAAATCGGAAGTCGGAACGGAAAGTCGTGAAGTCGTGAAAGTCGTGAAGTCGGGAAAGTCGTGAAGTCGTGAAGTCGGGAAAGTCGACGTCACGTTTTCCTGGCTTCCCGGTTTCACGTTTTCCCGGCTTCCCGTTTTCACGTTTTCCCGGTTTCCCGGATTAATTTACATATAAAGATCATATATAAGAGGGACTAGAACCGTCATCTATTCGATTACATGGAGATCATGAAGCCACTACTAGAGCCCGTCATCTAATTTGATCTGGTGCCATTGTATTTTCCCTTCATGTCTAAGACATAGTTCATCAAAAAGCCCGCAATTTCCTCGCAAATTGGTCGAAAGCGGTCCTTTAGTTGCAGGTCCCTCCGCATTTGATCCATCTATAAAAGAAGGGAGATTAATATGAATTTCAATCATCATAACAGAAATTATGAATGACACTCAACACAATTGATGGTTATAAAATGAAATTGTGAATTTATTTGTTCACTTACTTCGATAAATGTCCCTGGGTTCCGCTCAGAGACTATCGTGCGAATCCACTCGCAGACGTAATATCCACACAAATTGGTCCCGGGAGGCTGCCTATCCAAGTACTACACGAGAATAGATTTCAATCAAATAATAATCAAGCATCACGATGGTATTGAAATTTGAATTAAAAGGGATGCGCGAACACCTAGCTCGTACTACTTACTTTGGGGTAAACAAAAGTAAGTTCCTCTTTAAATTGACCAGGTGTAGCATTTCGGAAAGCTTCCCAAACCCTGCCCATCAAACAATTGAATAAATGAGTTATTAATTAGTTACTTGATATCTCAGGAATGGAAGGAAAGAGACCGATGTAATACGATAAAGATTGAAATTACCGTTTGAGCACTCCTTGGATATATTCGTGCCGCTCTTTGGGCCAGTGCAATGAGTCCAAGATTTCAACTTCTGCTCTATCGATTTGAATGATTAACAGAATGTAATGGGCGCTGCGCACGTTTATATATGTCAGTAACTAATCAGTTACACTTAACATCGAGAAAGCAAAAACCAATGTGTACAAGACAGTAAGACTCTTACCTGAAGTGGTAAGGAAACAATATCTTCCCTTTATAATTTTGGTCCCGGATGGACCTAAACAAGGTGTTCACCGTTTCCTCGTGGTGGAGACGTAGCAATTTTTCATTAACTCGGCTTGGGTCGATGAACCCAATCTCAAACACTCGGTTTCTGTCACATTCATCGCTCTTCATTCTGCATAATACCGTAGTGAGCATAATTAGAACAGGCAATGACCGAGCTAAGCTATAGACTTTATTTTAGAAAATAAATGAATTGAATCACTTACAGACAATAGGTAGTGAGGATGCTCAAGTCGAGGGCGTCAAGCTGGTATAACTGATAGATTTCTTCAATAGGTATAGTTATCTCGTCTGCACCGTTGAAATGTTCATCTGTAATTTTCACCGGGATCAATATTCGACCTTCACTTGTGACATTCTTGTACCATTTATGCAGTCTTGTCATTTGTGTTGGTAGATTCTGGAGCTCATCAGGTGACACTAGATCCTTCCCGTATTCCCAGGTCCATCTAGTAGGTCCCATAAGGGGGGGGGGGGGATATCATCTGCATCCAGTTGAGAAAGTGAAATACCAATATCTGCAGCAAATTGCGCGCGGTAATCAAGCGCAGAGCCCATATCAGTGGCCACCTTGAGCGGGGAGATGGACTGATTTGACTGATGTCCGAGCTGGGCAACATCTCTTCTCCTTTTCCCGCCGGGTGGAATTTTCCTCATAGTCCGTACATAGTCATCTGGCCTATTTATCGAAATTTGCGATGGCTGAGTAAGGAAACTAACAGCAAATTGTGTTTGAGCTTCCGAATACTTTTCCTTTGGCTTAGGTTTTCTTTTCTCAGCCATTTCTGCAAACTGTCTTCTCGATCTGTTTGTAGCCACACCCTGGCTTCCTCTTGAGTACACTCGACGTCGTAAGGTCTCGGGGGAGGAACCTTCGGTACTTTTGGCAGGGGCTCAAGTCGGGGTTTGGGTCGGGAACCCATGGCGGTGGTCTTCATCCCCTTTCGACCGTTAGCCTTAGTGGGCGGAGGCGGTGGAGACGGCTCAGGAGTCGGCTCAGGAGTCGGCTGACGCGGCGACGGAGATCGAGAAGGCGATGGTGGCCTTGGCGGCGGTGTCCAGCCTGGAAACATGATCAATTTCTTGGGCCATAGAATGAGTCCACCCTGGACATCTCCCAGTGTCCTCTCATCATCACCTCCAGGGAAATGAAGTTCGAGTGATGCATATCCGGGGTAAACTTGATCCACGCCGACACGAGCATAGCCATCTGGAATCTCATTGCCACAATACAGTGCTGTAGATTCACAAGGTAAAGCATAGCCGTCCGCCGCCTTCATGGTTAGTTTCTCACTGCCTCATGTAGCTCACAAGTTTTCTTCTCAGTGATAGAATCCACGGGGTATGTTTGGTTCGATGCCTCATCAGCACCGACCGTCGCGGAAGCCACGCTGCTTTTCCGTTGAGACGGACCACCTGGTTGACTATCTTGCAGCTGCAGCTGATGAGTTGCCCCTCGAGAAGATTGCGCGCCGCAATTCATCTAGTTCCCGTTGTTGTTGGCTAATGATATTTTCCACTTTGCTCAACCGGTCGTGTTGCTCCTGCTCCTTCCTCCTCTTTGCTCTTTCTCGGCTTCTATAAGAGTCACGGTCCTCAGGAAACCCTTCATGCCACGTCACACCTCCCCTGCCTCGAACAGATCCTCCTTTTTCTTTAGTACCGAGGGCCTTCCACAGCTCGTCGTATTCTCTGTCGGGAAAAAACCTTCCCTCACGAGCATCGGCGATTGCATCCAGAATTGTTTGCCGGGGTATAGGAGTTTCTTTCGTTTCATCAACTATTACATCGCCTGATTCGTCATACTCCCCCCATGAGCAAGTATCCAATTTCTGACCCTACGGGGCCACGTATCTGTAACTGGAATGATCCCTTTTGCGCGCAAGCGGCCTCAATCCGATCCCACTTAGGCTCGGCAGTTACGTAGCCACCTCCACCCAACTTATGGTTATATATCTTCTTCGCTGCATTCAACTTATTCTTTGCCGATCTTTCCTTGGCTTCTTCTGTATTCTTGTATTGCAGAAATGCCGGCCAGTGAGCCCGCTGCCTCTCTAGTGTCCCAGTGAAATCTGGAACTTTCTTTTTGTCGACCCAATCACGGTATAATCTGTTCTTCCATTTATTGAATTGTTCAGCCATCTTCTTCAGAGCCCAATGCTTGACTTTGTCCGTCATGGCTTCTGTCCTTTCGGGACTATCAACACCGGCAGAGTGAAATGTGCCATGAGCTTCTTCCAACATATATCTTTAGTTCTCTCGGTGACATAATAATTGCCCTCTAAGTTTTTTATCTGATTCCATTCCGAAAGGCTGATCGGAACATTGTCCCTGACAACAACTCCACATTGATGCACAAACTTAGTTGCGCTCTTCGGAGGCGCCAACGGTTTGCCATCTGAAGAGACTGACTCAATTCTGAAATGATCTTTTATTCCCAACCCTTTGGCATGGCCTCGTTTACTAGTTTGGGTCGATGCGGAGGTCTAAAAAGAAGAAACATTTGTTAATATATATACAAATAAAATTTTACATCTGATCAAATAGAAGCTTAATATACCACGCCGGACTGCGGGGTTCACCAACTGTGCTAGTTTGCCCTTGGACGCTTCGTTCCACGTCCTCCATTCCCGGACCGGAGTCGTTCAAAAACTCGGAGCCATCTTCTTCTGCTCCAATGTGTTCATCACCATCCGCGGGTTGCCGGATATAGTCGAGCAACACATCTTCCCCTTCTCTGTTTTGGAAGGGAGGAACATCTCCATCGTCCATTGCTTAACTATTACAAAAGAAAATAAAACAATGATAGCATTAGCACAATAATTCAATGTAGGGAACTTTACACTTAGCAGAATAACACAATTTTTACAAGAACTAAGCAAAATGTTTAAACTAAGGAAAATAACTACACTTAGCAAAATTAAATCTACAAATATACCATATCAAAATTTGAACTAACACTAACGTGAAAACGGGAAGCCGGGAAGTCGGGAAAACGTGAAACCGGAAGTCGGAACGGAAAGTCGTGAAAACGGGAAGCCGGGAAACCGGGAAAACGTGAAAATGGGAAGCCGGGAAGTCGGGAAAACGTGAGAACACAAAAGTTCCCGACTTTCCCGACTTCCCGACTTCCCGACTTAACGACTTCCCGACTTTCCGACTACACGACTACACGACTTCCCGACTTTCCGACTTCACGACTTCCCGACTTTCCGACTTCACAAATTTCCCGACTTTCCCGACTTCCCGACTTTCCGACTACACGACTACACGACTTTCATGCAAAATTTCTAACACAAAAGTTTCTAACACTAAATACACTAACACTAAATTATACTAACACTAAATTACACTAAAAAAAGAAAACAAAAAACAACTAAGTGTAAATTAACAAAACAACTAAACTAGGGCAAAGACCTATACCTCGCCGGAGCGGCGGTGGATCGGAGCGGTGGAGGGCGGCGCGGTGGAGGAGGAGGCGGAGGGCGGCGCGGAGGAGGAGAGGAGTCGGAGGGCTCGGGCGGCGCGGCGGAGAGCTCGGGCGGCGCGGAGGAGGAGAGGAGGCGGAGAGCTCGGGCGGCGCGGAGGAGGAGAGGAGGCGGAGGGACGGCGGCGCGCGGCGGCCGGGCAGCCTGACAGCGTCGGAGGAGAGGATGGAGGCGGCGGGGGCCGGTCTGGAGAGTTCTCCCGGGTCGTGGCTCGACCCGGGGTCAACTCCCTGGCTTATATACCAGAGGAGCTCTGGTCCCGGGCGGTGCCACGGCCCAGGACAAGAGGATACCCCTCTGGTCCCGGGTCGTGCAGAGGTCTTTTTGCAGACGACACCCCCAGCGCGCGCAAATTGACCTCTTGTCCCGGGTGGTGCCACGACCCGGGACCAGAGGTCCCTTTTTTTTTCCGTTCAACCGCCTAAATTTTCAAACTTTCGCGCGCAATTTTGTGAAAACTTAATTTGAATATGAATTTGAATAGCTTCTGCATACTTTCGAATCTGAAAAAAAATTCAACATGAAAAGTTTTTGAATTTGCAAAACTAATCCAAAGCAATTTTCTATTTTCTAAAATAATTGTTCTAACTATTCAAACTATTAACCATTTTGCCATTTTCAATTTAAAATGCATTAACTAATATTGTTTAAATTTAAAATGCATTAACTAATATTGTTTAAATTTGAAAGTCATATTTTTTCACATCTTCTCGCGTGCCATTTTCAATTTAGAATGCATTAACAAATTTAACCATTTTGAAAGTCAATTTAAAATGCATTAACTAATATTGTTTAAATTTAAAATGCATTAACTAATATTGTTTAAATTTAAAATGCTTCAAAAGTGTTTGCATTAACCATTTTCAAAAATGATTTTAAGGTGCACAAGTAGTGGTTATATCACAGAACCGTCGATAGCTTTGGATAATTCGACCCCTTACAATGAATAGTAACAGCGGCCATTTTGACCGTTTTTTAAAAAAGTCAAAGAAAATGAAAAAATACTCAAAAAATGAAATCCTTTGGCATCGAGTACTTTCATGTGTACTAGTTGGTAGGATAAATGATAAACTTGAGTTTTGACATAGTTTACAAAAAACTTCTTCACAAAAAGGTCAATCATCTATAAACATGTATAAGTTTCGGGTCAAATGACCTCGTTATGGTCATCCCCGTGTCATAGTTTGTCAAAATGTGCCCATATTTGACACATAGCTATATCTTGGTACGACAAACAATGTTGCAGAACTGAGTTTTTTCAAATTACTTATCTAAATATCTTTTTTGTTTTTCGATTGTCAAAAATGACACTTTTTGTGAAGCAAGTACAACAAATATGGTGCAAAATGGCACCCATCCAATTATCACACAAAGTAGACCATATTTTATGGATAATCCACAAATATTGGTAATTTTTTGGTTTCTAGCTAATTTCACCTACTTAAACGACTTTATGTCTATTTTCCGAAAGTAATTCAAATTTGAACTACAAGTGTGTGATAGCTTGCTCTGAAATTTTTTCAAAAATGATTTTAAGGTGCACAAGTAGTGGTTATATCACAGAACGTCGATAGTTTTGGATAATTCGACCCCTTACAATGAATAGTAACGGCGGCCATTTTGACCTTTTAAAAAAAAGTCAAAGAAAGTGAAAAAATACTCAAAAAATGAAATCCTTTGGCATGGAGTACTTTCATGTGTACTAGTTGGTAGGATAAATGATAAACTTGAGTTTTGACATAGTTTACAAAAAACTTCTTCACAAAAAGGTCAATCATCTATAAACATGTATAAGTTTCGGGTCAAATGACATCGTTATGGTCATCCCCGTGTCATAGTTTGTCAAAATGTGCCCATATTTGACACATAGCTGTATCTTGGTACGACAAACAATGTTGCAGAACTGAGTTTTTTCAAATTACTTATCTAAATATTTTTTTTGTTTTTCGATTGTAAAAAATGACACTTTTTGTGAAGCAAGTACAACAAATATGGTGCAAAATGGCACCCATCCAATTATCACACAAAGTAGACCATATTTTATGGATAATCCACAAATATTGGTAATTTTCTCGGTTTCTAGCTAATTTTGCCTACTTAAACCGGGACCAAAGGGAATCCCACCAATAAGGAAGAAGCACACGGATCGTGTGTTTCTTTCGAGCGCTTGTGAGCCGTTGGATCAGGGGTGTGTTTCTTTTGAGGGCTTGTGAGCCGTTGGATCAGGGGTGTGTTTCTAGTTCCGGGCCGTGATACCACCCGGGACTAAAGGGGCCACGACCCTATATATAGCATCCATCATTGGCAGTACACGGGTAGCAGAGAGCAAGATTTCTGAGAGGCAGGAGTTCCTAGAGCGGAGGCTGAAGGTGAACCCTCCCCTCGGTCGGATCCAAGCAGCGGCAAGAATCTCTGATGATTAGCAACATCCCCAACACTTGTTCGGACGGTTGCAAATCATCAGAGACGTCTTGCCGCTGTTTGGATCGAAGGCCGATTTGCTGTCTCATGACCACGCGATGATTTGCTGATTTGCCGGTCAGAGTGGCCACTGGAGAAGGTAGGCAGGGGAAACCGTATGTGTTGTTCTATCACTTGGAAATGCTAAAGATCTTGGAGAATGCAGAGATTGTGTTGGTAAAACTGCAGCTGATTGAAGCTTCTTACACATGCTCCTTACATAAAGGTTTAATACATTCCATAGAATGCATTACATAAAAGGTTTAATACATTATTACACATCACCAACATCCCTATCTATTGTTTCTGTTTTCTTCTGAGCCGTAGCCATGGAGAATCTTCATCATTTAACAGGATGCTTGGGTCAGTTTTCACTGTGAAGGGCAGAATTTCATGAAACTTATTATAATCTTCTGACATGTCTGTCTTGTCATCCACCCCACGATGTTTCTTTTCCCTGAAAGAACTATGTGGCGCTTTGGCTCATCGGACGATGTATTCTTTTGCTTATCTTTTCTTTTTTCGGTTTGGTAGACATGTCCTTCACATAGAAAACCTGAGCCACATCATTGGCTAGGACGATTGGTTCGGTGTGGTACCCAAGATTCTTGAAATCCACTGTTGTCATTCCGTACTGCGGGTCTACCTTTACCCCGCTAGCTGCGACCCATTTGCACCGAAATAAAGGGACCTTAAAAGTAAGTCCACAGTCAAGTTCCCATATCTCCTGTATATACCCATAATATGTGTCCTTCTGCCCATTGTCGTTTGTTGCATCAAAGCGGACACCACTGTTTTGGTTGGTGCTCTTTTTATCTTGGGCCTTCGTGTAAAATGTATTTCCATTTATCTCGTACCCTTGGAAAGTACATATAGTCGAAGATGGTGACCTGGCCAACAAGTACAGCTGATCTCCAACAATGGTGCTATTCATGAGATGTATCTGCAACCAACTGCCGAAAGTCTTCTCGTGTTCCCCGTCACGGTTTTCGGAGCGTAGAATATTCTTGTGTCTCTCGATATACGGAGCCACCACGGTGGAATTGTGTAGAACTGTGTAGTGTGCTTGAGTGAAAGAATGCCCGTCCCTACATACCGTTGCTTTCCTTTCTAGTGTGCCTTTTCCAGTCAGCCTCCCCTCATACCGAGATTCAGGAACACCAATCGGCTTAAGGTCAGGAAGAAAGTCAACACAAAACTCAATGACCTCCTCTGTTCCATAGCCCTTGGAGATGCTTCCTTCTGGCCTAGCACGGTTACGAACATATTTCTTTAAGACTCCCATGAACCTCTCGAAGGGGAACATATTGTGTAGAAACACAGGACCAAGAATTCTAATATCTTCGACTAGGTGAACTAGGAGGTGCGTCATAATATTGAAGAAGGATGGCCGGAACAACAACTCGAAGCTGACCAGACATTGGACCACATCAATTTGTAACCCTGATAGACTTTCTCGATCGATTACCTTCTGAGAAATTTCATTGAGGAATGCACATACCTTCACAATGGCCAGTCGAACATTTTTCGCTAGAATTCCCCTCAATGCAACCGGAAGCAATTGCGTCATATTTACTATTCCTTCTGAGACGTCTTGCCGCTGTCTGGATCGAAGGCCGATTTGCCGTCTCACGACCACGTGATTTTTAGAACCGTGTGTTCAGTTTGGCATTCAAAGCATTCATGACCCTATATATAGCCCCCCCTCCCGGGCACTCATGGCACTCATTGTAGTTCAGTTTGGTATTCAAAGCATTCGGACTCCCTGCATACGCCCAACGCTGCATTTTGATATGCGGGCACTCACGAGCCAGCGTTGGGCTGTATGCAGGAGAAACCGTGTGTTTTGTTCTATCTAGAAAATCCTTCAGTTCGTCGACCGAATACAAAATCCCCAAGGTGCTGCCCTCTCCCTCCCCTACCTAGGTGTTTGATCAAATTCCCCACTCATTTTTTCAGATCTCGGCGACGATGTCCGGCCTGTTGGATGCGATCGGCGATGTCCGGGACTGGGCTCCGCCGGGCTGGCACTGGGAGGTGGTATCTTCCGGGACGCGTCGCTTGGTGAGGAATCCGGGTGACGTCGTCGACCCGGATCTTGTTTGGTGGAAGTTGCTCAGCACCCCGTGGCTTAGGACCCGGCAAAAGTTAGTGATATTATTCGTGATATATTATGGTTAAATAAAAATGGACCCGAGCTATGTATTATGGTTTTCACCACATAAAGGTTTAATACATTACTACACATCACATAAAGGTTTAATAAAAATGGGGATAAACTTGAGCTAGAGAGAGGAAACAATGGAGCAAATGGAGATGAACTCGAGCTGAAAAATGGAGGGCTGCTCTCGGGGTGGAAGATGATATAGTGAGAGCATTTGTCCCGGGTTGTACCACGACGCTTCCCATGCATGTTCTGCTGTCCAGTTTGTTCCTCACCAAGCCTAGCCCAAAATTGAAATCGATTGGATATTGTAGGGACCTCCTCATGACACATACCATTGGATTTGAGCTGCCACCTGTTGCCTGCCAGCCCCTTCATCTGTCCTGTGCCAAAGCACCAGGGGCGGAGCTGGAGCTCAAGTCACCCTGATGCACCACTTTATTATGGCATAAAATTTTCAAGCAATAATCTACTATATAAGAGTATGGTTTATACCTTCTGATAAAGATAAAATGATATAATAATAATAAACAACATATAAACACAAAAGAACTAGTGATAAAAAAATCTAAATGCATAATATATTGATAAAAATTCCATAATTATTTGGAAAAGATGTCTTGCATTTTCAAATTCCAAAATACATCATCAAACACCAGGGAAAATGATAATATACGTACATCATATATAAACCCTAGCCAAAAATTTCATGCGCGCTTTATAAATCAATATTTCACATTAGACTTTAAAATTGTCCTACGAAAATGATAATATAGTACATCATATATAAACTCTAACAGTTTTTAGGGGATTTCATCTACTAGCAACTATTTTTGCGGCCGAACAGATAAGGGTTTGGTAATTTAACGTCAGACAGGAGGATTTTAATCTATAGAAATTGGACAGGAGGATAAGGGTTTGGTAATTTCAAGCAACCTCTAGTACCGGGTGGTAAGACAACCCGGGACTAGAGGTGCTCGCGTGGGCCACGCTCTGCGGCTGCCATGCCACGGACCTTTAGTCCCGGGTCGTGTTACGACCCGGTACTAGAGCTCCCCCACGACCCGGGACCAATGCTCAACTTTTGATCCGGGACTAGTTCCCCCCTCTAGTACCGGTTCGTAAGCCAACCGGTACTAGAGGCAAAAATGGCTTTAGACCAAAGGCTTGGTTTCTAGTAGTGATGTATGTAGTTTTTTATGTACAAAAAAGTTTATCAAAACCTATCAACATGAGATCTAGTTTGAAAAATCTTGACGCGAGGAGCTCAGAAGTGAAAACGATAGTAATTTGGATAAACATTCTTAAGATATTCCATTTTAAGAATTTGGTTTTAAAAAATAAAAGGAAAAAACTACACTCCCAACTCCCACCTTTTATCTCTCATCCTTATCCCCATTTTTATTTTGGTTGCGACACTTGACAAACATGCAATCAATTTTGGGGACATGCGAAGGAAAAAAGCGGCCAATTCGGCGGTTCGATCTTTGATTTGGCAAGAGAGGAACACGTAGAAAACGAAAACGTGACAAGTGTCACGACGATAGCACACCGAGTTTAACTTCCCAAAAGTTTATTTTGTAGTGATTACCCCAAACGGGCCGTGTTTACGTTTCTTTTTTGAGAACAAGCCGTGTTTACTATTTACATGGCAAGCGCGGAAACACAGATTTCCGGCTAGGCATGACATACCCATAAAAGGACCGGGCCAGCCCACGATGGTACCAGCCTGACCGCTATGTATATTTTTTCTATATATTTCCTTATATTTTGGTTTTCCAAAATACTAATGGCTTAAAAGGCCAAAAATGGCCCATAAAGGCTGAAAACCACGCATACCGACCGGCAAGCTATCCAACAGCCAGCGCGAAGAGGAGAAACAATCGCCGGGTACTTTCCATCGCCGCCAGGGAGGGCGGAGTTCTAGTCGGATAGAATCATGGTGGATCTAAGGGCATGTACAATGGTAGAGAGGACGTGCCTTCTCTTAGCCATCCACATTATTTAGAGAATGTAAAATTATAAGTTTTACAATGCATTATCTCTTACTGTCATCCCTATCAATTAATGTAAATAAATTATATTTTAGTAGGAAATTATATTTCTAAGGGAGGACAAATGGTATAATGGTGAAATTAGCCTTCCCTTATTTCTTCATTCTCTTGGCTAAGGGAAGCTAGCCCCCCCTTTCTTCATTTTCTCTCCGCCAACTAGACAAATATCGTGTCAACGCTAAGAGAAGGCTAATGTCACCCCATTGTACATGCCAGGTAAGGGAGGGAGCGAGGAGGGCGACTGGGACGACGATAGAAGGGGAGAAACATTGGCTGCGTGTTTCCTGTTGCTCATCCACCGGAAGCGGATCAATGTCCACGAAGCGCTATCTGGAAGCCTCCCTGCGGCCGCCGGCTCTCAAACTCGGCACCGTGGAAGAAGCCCTCGTCGACACATCCGCCTACATCGTCGATGAGAGAAACAATACCACCGCGTTTACCCACACCAGGGACGGCATTGAGATGCAGGTCAGCTTCTTCCTCGCCCAGCCGCCGCGAGTTTCCTATTTCTGCGTATCCTGCACCAACAACCAACCCACCGAGCTCTGCTCGGAGCCTAAGTTGGTCGCGACGGAGGGTAACCTCGCCCTCTTTCTCTTGACGCACGGGAGGTACCGCTAACAAGCACGACTACTACGTCTACCGGGTCCCCATCGCTGTGGACGGGGTGCTGCCGATGCTCGACAAGGTCAGGCATCCCGAGCCAGGCCTGTTCCTACTTCCTAGGCACCGACTCATGCTACTTCCATGATTATGCGGTTGGCCTCCTGCGCTACCGTGCCAGTGCCAAGTGCCAACCCCCCGATGGCATCCTCTCCCTCCGCCGCCACCAAAGCCGTGATGACTTGGACGCATACAAGATCGCAGCACTTTGTACTGATGATCTGAAACCCCAAATGAGTCGGTACAATCTCTACACGTACGACTCTCGGAGTAAGACTTGGGACCGCAAGACTGCTGTGATACCGGACCGGCGGTACGAGCACAAAGTTTCAACTCATCGTTGCTCTGGCGTCATAAACATCCGAGGAGATGCTGGAACCATGGGCTGGGTTGACCTTGAGCAGGGCATCATCCTCTGCGATGTCTTAGGAGGCACAAGGAGGACAGCTGTCTGACTCGCTACAGCCCGCTGCCGGACGCCGGGCCAGTTTAGAAGAAAAACACTCTGCGTGGCACTACACGGCGTTATCGGACAGTTGCAGCAGTCCATGGTCGCATTCAGTATCTCGAGGTGCAGATCCACGTAAGGCCAGGCCCGCGCCCGAGGCGGCTTCATGGCACCTATTTTTCAGCTGGCTGGACAGTTCTCAGGTGGAGCAGGAGCACCGCCGCCCGCAAATCTGGCTGGCGCAAGGACTGTCAGCTCAGTTCTTCCGATATCATCGTCCCTGCGGACATGGCAGCATTGCTGCCTACGTTGCCAAGGGACATTGATGAAACTGCGACAACCTTGAGAGGCTTCACGTTGGCCACCCCACAATCAGCTTGGGTGCTGACAGTGACATCGTGTACTTCATGGCCAAGGTCGATGAGATGGAGGAGCAGGCATGGGTGATCACTGTCAACACGAAGAAGAAGGTGCTGCAAGGAGTCGCTGAGTTCGCACCACGGTGTAGGTACAGTATGGAGTTCACGTGACGTACATGCCCACTACCATCTCCAAGTATTTGACTCCAGCTCACATGTAAAAACAAGTGATGTTGTTGCCCGATGGATCCTCTTGAAACAAGCTGCTGCCTGTGGTCCCTTTGAGCAGATATGGGAGCGCATCTGTACAGAAGTGGCATAATACCCAAGTGGAACGAGGATACAGCGAAGGGGATGATAGGCTTGGCGAGGTTGTGTTTTGCTTGGTTTCTGATTGAAGCTTCAGTGAGCATTGCTACATAAGTAGATATCACCTACAAACACTATGGCCTGCTTGGATGGATGGTTTTTTGTCCAAAGAAAGTAATGAGTTTTTTGTGGGCTGGCCCTTGAAAGAGGCATTTGTGGCGGGCTCAGGAATTTAAGATTGTGTATTCAAAATTTTAAGGGGCGCAAAAAAATTTGCACTCTCTAAAGCCTAATTTTTTAATGTTAACTTGATTTTAGCATCACATAGTTCTAAATGTATAATGTATAGAAGATATGACACATTTGACCATAATATCTAGAAACGGATGATCACTTGAAATTGTTCAACTTTAAATGAGTACCGATTATATACTATTCAACTTCAACACATCAAAAAAAGCAACATCTAAATATATAGTGAGAGAAACTAGCAAAATGATAGGATAACTCTCGATGATTCTTGGCTTGAAAACTAGTGATGATACGTTAAAGCCCAGCTGTGGACGTCCTGGTCGACAAGCGTATGTGACAGGTCGAGGAGTAGGAAGCAGGTAGTCTGGACTCTGGAGTCAGGGACGACCGGACGAGGAGAATCGACAAGGTTCGGAAGGAGGGGACGACGAAGGGGATGATAGGCTTGGCATAGGTTGTCCTTTGCTTGGTTTCTGACTGAAGCTTCAGTCAGCATTGCTAGACAAGTAGATATCACCTACAAACACTAAGGCCTGCTTGGATGGCTGGTTTTTTGTCCAAAGAAAGTAATGAATTTTTTCTGGGCTGGCCCTTGAAAGATGCATTTGGATATCCGGTATTCGTCTGGAAATAATGGCTTTTGAAGTTAGTGACATGAATTTTATGTTGTACTTTTGTTCTTGAGGATAAGACCTTTTGCTGACTTCATATGCTCCCTTAAGTTTTTTTTCATGCTTAAATTTAGTTATTACCTTATTTACATGCAAGTGTTATTGAAAAGTGCTTGAAATTCTACAGTTCTTTATCCAATGATATCATTCAATGATGTTTGTATCCACTTATTGGTGATAGATCGTAATGTTTTCCACTTTTCCTCTTTTAGTGTTGTACCAAGAAATAAACTACAGCTTAGAATATAGGTGGAGTATAAGGGTTATAATTTCTAAAGGGCATTTCAGGTTTACTGTGTACTGGAATAGATGTGAGGATAGTGTCTTTCTGCGCTCATTTACGTGTATGTGTGTATGTTTAGCCTTTAAATGGGAACTTGTATATTGCTTATTTTGTTCCTTTAGGTAGTGCCTGTAGGTCATATTGGGCCGTAATCAATTCATATGGTTTGTACCCTGTGGAAGATCAATTTTGTGTTCTTTAAATTATGTACTTCATTTTTCAATCACTCTGCATTGTAAGTTTAATTCACTGTGTTTTTGGAACTACTATACCAATGGCAAACGACCTGTTGGATTTGAGTAACTCCTTGCATTGACAAGTTACATGCCGGGATATGTGGAGTTTACACTGGCTGATAGTAACATTATAAGTGTACAAACTCTGACATGTACATAAACCTTGGACTGAAGTATGTACTGAATTTTAGTTTTCTTTCACATTGATTTACTAAAATCGGTGAGGTGATTAATAATTTTGTACGTGTGCATCCATATGTAACATCTCTTGGACTGGTGTGTGAAAAGTTTGGGTCCAGGTCTGACAGCGATGTGTCGGACATAGATGTACCTACGCACTTGGTGGGGTCCATGTGTGTCGGCTGCCAAAGCCCAGTGGTCTGTGACGGTTTGTGTCTGGGTTCATCATGTTCAGCCCGCCAAATAGCTTATAACGGAAGTCCCCTTGAAATCCGTAACGGTTGGGCCTTTTCGCCTGACTTTTTCAGGGCCGGTTGGGCCTCCCATGGATCTGTGACGAGAAATTCTGAGGGCGTAAAAAAAAGTTGAGATCAGCCACGGATACGAGAACCGTGACCACAAACCGTCATAAAGTAGTGGATGTGTTGAAGTGTCTACTTTATTTCTTCTATTCCAAGTCAGACTGCAGCGACCACGTTTTCCTCATGTCGTCAATCACATCGGCCCCTCGAGGTTCTGTCGTGGATTGGATCCACCTTGAGGCCTCCATTGGGTGCAGATGTCTTCACCGATGGTGGTCGCTAGTGTTGCGCATCACCCCTTGCCAGCTACGCAAGGTCACCTCGTCGTTGATCATGCTCACTGTGTGGTGGATCTGTAAGCATCAACGCGTGTCGAAGACCGTCCGTGGCTAGTTTGCTTGACATAATCAAGGCCGAGGAGCGTGAGTGGACAAGCGCGGGAGCCTGGGGTCTTCGCCAACTTCTCCCCTAGTCTAGGTCGTGGGTGAGTTGTATTGTGGGGTGTTGGTTCTTTGTAGGTTTTGTACAAATAGTTCTTTCTATCAATGCATCGGAACACAAAGATTTTGCGCTTCCGCCAAAAAAAACACATCGGCCCCAGCGGCACACCATTTGTACAGCCCAGACCAATTTATATCCGACATCCCAAGCATCCCCCGCCAAAAACAATTGGAGGCCCTCTCGAGTGTGCTAGGAAACGGTCGGACAAACTCTCTGACGGGCCGAGGGCCCTTGGCTGTGATGGCGGATCAGCCTTCGCGTCTTCCCAATTACGACGCAAATCCAATGGTTTTTTTTTGAGAGCCTCTCCTAAGCATACAAGCTGTAGAATCTGTTCGGACACACAGGAACACACACTACACACACCACACACACACGCACGCCCCACCTATGTGTCTAAACTAGACCTACAACCTATATCCTTAATACGTCCTGAGAGACTTGCCGAAGACAGCTGCTCCGGGACCGACGGGCACGTCGATCTCGCCTGTGGCGCGCGGACGTTGAGAGGCATTTGCAGACTTCACGCACTGTCCAGTGAACAGTGTTGCTACAGTGACATCGGGGTGACCAGTGCAACACTGTCCAGTGAACAGTGTTGCTACAGTGACATCGGGTGACCAGTGCAGCTGTGAGAAAACACCCAGAAATCCATCCCTGAGGATCGAACCCGGGTGGGCAGGCTGCTCACCAGCAGACCTTGCCATCGCGCTAGGCCGCGCGCCTCACGCAAATCCAATGGTTAGGATCATTTTCTCAGGTGAATTTTTTTTGGTTGAAACTCATTCGCATCTCTAGACGAGGGACGGGAAAGGAAGAGGCCTGTTATCTAAAAAATTGTTCTAAAAAGGAAGAGGCGCACATAGACAAGGGCCGTCTGGAGCAAAGTATCCAACGGCCAGCGCGAAGAGGATCCACCTTGATTCTGTCCGACTAGAACTCGGCCCTCCCGATTGTTCTCCGAGTCCAACTCCACTACGATCCAGCTCGCCTGTCTATAAATATTACTCTACCTAGATGGCTAGATCGATCAGAAGCAGAGCCATGTACGAGAAGCGCTATATGGAAGCCTCCTTGCGGCTGCCGGCTCTCAAACCCGGCGATGTTTGCGCCGTGGAAGAAGCCCTCGTCGACAAATTCGCCTACATCGTCGATGAGCAAAACGATACCACCGTGTTCACCCACACCAGGGACGGCACTGAGATGCAGGTCAGCTTCTTCCTCGCCCAGCCGCCGCGCGTTTCCTACTTCTGCGTATCCTGCACCAACAGCCAACCCACCGAGCTCATTTCGGAGCCTAGGTTGGTCGCGACGGAGGGCAACCTCGCCCTCTTCCTCTTGAAGTACGACGATTACCGCGCCAAGCACGACTACTATGTCTACCGGGCACCCGTCGCTATGGCCGGGGCGAGGCCGATGCTCGAGAAGGTCGAGCATCCCGAGCCAGGCCTGTTCCTTAACCCTGACACATACTACTTCCATGATCTTGAGGTTGGCCTCCTGCGCTACGGCGATGACTTGGATGCGTACAAGATCGCCGCACTTCGTACTGATGATCTGAAACCCCAAATGAGTCGGTACAATCTCTACACGTACGACTCCCGGAGCAAGACTTGGGACCGCAAGACTGCTGTGATACCGGACCGGCGGTACGAGCACAAAGTTGCAACTCATCGTTGCTCTGGCGTCATAAACATCGGAGGAGATGCTGGCACCATGGGCTGGGTCGACCTTGAGCAGGGCATCATCCTCTGCGACGTCCTAGGAGGCAAGGAGGACAGCCCCACCAGCCGTCGTCTTCGCTTCATCTCGCTGCCGGACGCCGGGCCAGTTAAGGAGAAAAATATTCTGCGCAGCACTACACGGCGTTTTCGGACCGTCGCAGCACTCCATGGTCGCATTGTGTATGTCGAGGTGCAGATCCATGTCAGGCCAGGCCCGCGACCGAGGCGGCTTCATGGCACCTACTTTTCAGCCGGCTGGACAATTGTCAGGTGGAGCACAACGGCAGCTGCTGGCAGCCCTGGCTGGCGCAAGGACTCTCAGCTCAGTTCCTCCGACATCACCGTCCCCGCGGACATGGCAGCATTGCTGCCGACCTTGCCAAGGGACATCGATGAAGACGCGACAACCTTGGAGAGGCTCCATGTTGGTCATCCCACAATCAGCTTGGGTGTTGACGGTGACATCGTGTATTTCATGGCCAAGATCGATGAGTTGGAGAAGGATGCATGGGTTATAGCTGTGAACATGAAGACGAAGGTGCTGCAAGGGGTGACCGAATTCACACCACGCAATATCTACAGTATGGTGTTCACGTACATGCCCACTACCATCTCCAAGTACCTTAGTCCAGCTTGTACAAATGATAACACATGTAAAGACCAGTGATGTTGTTGCACGATGGATCCTCTTCAGACAAGCTGCTGCCTGCGACCCTCTTCAGATATGGGAGCGCATCTGTGTAGAAATGAGTAAGTGACATAATACCCAAGTGGATCGGAACGAGGAGATGCCGAAGGAGATATGATAGGCTTGGAATAGGTTGTGTTTTGCTTGGTTTCTGTTTGAAGCTTCAGTGAGCATTGCTAGACAAATAGACATCGCCTACAAATAGGAAAATACATGGTTATGTGAAATTAGTCACATGATTCTTATGCCCTACTTTTGTCCTTAATGATAATGACCTTATAGGGACTTCATATGCTCCCTTCAGTTTTTGTCCATGCTTAAATTTGTTATTACCTTATGTACATGCAAATGTTACTGAGAAGTGCTTGAAATTCTAGAGTTGTTTATCCAGTGTTGTCATTAACTTTGTAGATCATTCAATGATATTTGTATCTCATTATTACTGTTTTTCGTTGTGCAACAAAATTTGCGGATGTTGTCCGCTGACATAGGCTTCCATATATAAGAACCAGCTTCATTACATAAATCCCAGAAGATCTTCCATAATCAGTAAATAAATGCTAGCACTCTAGATTGTACCCACTCATTTGTGATAGACCGTAATGTTTTTCCTCTTTTAGTGTTGTACCAAGAAATAATTACTCCTTAGAATAGGTGGAGCATAAGGCCTATAAGTTCTAAAGGGGATTTCAGGTTTGCTGTATACTGGAATAGATGTGAGGATAGTGTTTTCCAGCGCTCATTTACGTGTATTTGTGTATGTTTAGCCTGTACATGGAAACTTGTGTATATTGCTTGTTTTGTTCCTCAAGGTAGTGCCTGGAGGTCATATTGGGCCGTAAACAATTGGTATGGTCATACCGTGGGAAAGAACAATTTGTTATAGTCTAAATTAATTATATACGTTAATTTTCAATCACTCTGCATTTTTATGTTTATTTCACTGTGGTTTTATCTGAACTACTATCAATAGCAAATGCTATCTGATTGGATTTTACTAGCTCATTACATCGATAAGCTGCAACTTACATGCGTGGATCTGTGGAGTTGTACATTGAACGATAGTAACACGATTTTACAGATTATGATATGTACATAAACCTTGGACTGAAGTATTCACTGAAATATAGTTTCCTTTCACATTAATTTACTAACATTGGTGAGGTGATTATTAACGGTTTTGCTAAGTCTCAGCTAGACTTACCTTAGGTCTCAGTCAGCTTATTATCCGTCGGATTCGTCTGTGCGTCGTGATCGTGCATGTGTGGTTTCGGCCCGTTTTTGCGTTGCAATCTGGTTGTTGGGTTTTGTTTGTCTTTTATTTTTTTCCGGGTATGCGATTTGAATATTGGGCTTTTTTTGGGCTGTGCAGCGTGGTGCTGCGGTTGGCTCGTTTTTTTTTTCCCCTGGGTTATGAGAATTGATTACTGGGCTTTGGGCTGTGCAGCGTGTTGTTGGGGTGGGTTCGGGGTTTTTTCTGCTTGCGTTTTAAAACTAGTGCGGTTCTCTTGGGTTGGGCTGCATTTTTTTGTGGTTCTTTTGTTGTTCTTTCTTGTACGTTTTTTTCTTTCTAATATCTGCTCTAGTTTTTGTATGATTCGATTAAAAAATAGTTTGTTGTGTTATTTTTTATTGGTAATGTGCTGAAGTTTTATTTGTGTAGGCAATTGCTCTTTTGTTTTGTAGTTTTGTTTTGGGAGGGGGGGGGGGGGGGGGGGGGGGGGGATATTGGTTATTTTTTAGAAGTGTGGATTGTTTTTGTTTTTGTACGATTTTTTTTTATTCAGATCGGTTGGGATCGATCGGCCATAAATTAGTCGATGCCAAAAAGAAACCGACAAACTAGTTGATTAGATGAAAAAATTAGCTACCCAATTTTTGAATGCATTTGTATAGATTATCAGCAGGTTACGAGATGAATATATCAGCCCTTCTTTTCTTGTTAGTTCAAATTAAATCACTAGTAGTTTTTTTTTTGGAGTTGGAGCCAGTTGCAACTGTGATTGCAACTGGGGTTTTCTCTGAGACAGGCTAGTTGTAACTGCGCTTACAATTTAGTTTTTTTTTGAGACAGGTTCATTGCAAACGCACTTTTGCAACTAAGTTTGTATTATTTTTTTGTTATTTTTTATTTACTATTTTTTAAAAGAAAGTTTGCAACTGCGCTTGCAACTGAGTTTTTTATTGAGACAAGCAGTCGCAACTGCACTTGCAATTGAGTTTTTTTATTAGACAGGCCAGTTTCAACTGCAATTGAAACTGAGTTTTTTTTGAGACAGACCAGTTACAACCGCACTTGCAACTAAGTTTTTTTTTTCTAACACATGTCAGTTGCAACTGCACTTGCAACTTAGTTTTTATTTTTTTGTTATTTTTTTTATTAAAGGTCAGTTGCAACCGAGTTTTTTTTCTAAGACAGGCCAGTGTCAACTGCACTTGCAACTGAGTTTTTCCTCGAGAGAGGTCAGTTGCAACAGCACTTGCAACTGAGTTTTTTTCCTTAGACATGCCAGTTTCAACTGCACTTGCAGCTGAGTTTTTTTCCTTAGACATGCCAGTTTCAACTGCACTTGCAACTGAGATTTTTATTATTTTTTGTTATTTTTATTTTCTTTTCTTTTATTTAATTTTAATTTTAATTTTTTTAAGATAGTTGCAACTGAGTTTTTTTGAGACAGGCTAGTTTCAACTACACTTGCAACTAATTTTTTTTTCTGAGACATGCCAGTTTCAACTGCACTTGCGACTGAGATTTTTATTATTTTTTTGTTATTTTATCTTTTTATTATTTAATTTTCATTTATTTTGTTTTTTAAGACAGTTGCAACTGCACTTCCAACTGAGTTTTCTCTCGAGTACAGTTGGAACTGCACTTACAACTGAGTTTTTTCCCGGGACAGGTTAGTTTAAACTGCACATGCAACTGAGTTTTTTTTTTCTCAGAAAGTCCAGTTTCAACTGCACTTGCAACTGCAGTTGCAACTAAGTTTTTTCAGATCCAGTTGCAACTATGTTTTTTTTCCGAGCTAGTTGCAACTCCAGTTGAAACTGAGTTTTTTTCCAAGCAAGTTGCAACTGCAGTTGAAACTGAATTTTTTTAGAGCCTGATGACTCCCAAGTGCAGGAGATCAATTGTAGTACCTTTCGATTAGAAAAGGTTGTCGAATCCACGAGGAGCTGAAGGTATTGGTTAACAAGTTTGATAAATAAAATAATGAAAGATGCAAGTGTTTTTGGTATTTTTGGATGTATGGTTGCAATGCTGAAAATAAATAGTAGCAAGTGACAGCTCTCAGAGAGAGAAAGCCCAATCCTCTATGCAGCAAGAGGACAAGCTCAAGTGTGAGTTTCTTTAGGAACAATGGACATGGGTTCATGGTTTCACTCGTCCTCTCTCTCAATCTATGGTGGTGATCATGTTATAGATAATAAAAGTACACACAATTGTCATGCATTCATGGTAAACTTCTATGACTGCTACATGTTCTAAAACACATAGTTGGAAGAAAATAATCATTTGTGTTAATAGGTCACCCTCGTAAGGCTAGCGTGGTTGCTGTCACTCCCACATCATACTTCTTCCTTTTTACCCCCAGATAAAGGATGTTGGGCTGTATTGTGTCACTCAATACATAAGCCGTTGTCACATCGGCCATCCCGTACCTACATACATCATACTTCATAATGGACAATATTCTAAACACTAGTGCAATGATTCATATTTCGTGTGCATAACCACATCTCTCTCATCTATCCACACGTGGTGGTGTCAATCACTCATGACAATGATAAACAAGGCATTACGCATAAATCAAACCATCACATGCATCATAGAATATCTCCAAAGTATGACAAGTCATAAAAGATCCAACACAACGGTAAATGCATAACAAATATCATCTCATACCACAATATCCACCATAGGAATTACATAGATGACCGTAATCATGTTCAGCAGCTTATACGGTACTAATTAGTGAAGCTCAAAGAGAGGAGAGATACATAAGTTACCACCACAAACCCAAGTCCAGGGGGTGGACTACTCCCCCTTCATCATGGAGACGGTGGAGAAGTCGTTGGAGAAGGTGGAGACCTCTCCGGCAGCGCCCCGCCGGAGTTTTCCCCCTCCAATCTACAACTCCAGATCTTTGTTTCGTGGTTTCTGTGTTTCTGCGGCGCTCCTTTCCGAAGGGCCTCGGGGACTATTTTTATAGTCGGTTTTAGGTCAAGACGAAGTCGGTGGAGAAAAGATCGACGGCATCGGAGCTCCGAGGCTCCATATGGTGGGCCCCACGCGGCCTGGTACTGTGGCCGCATGGGCCACCCCCTTTTGGGCCTCGGGCCTCGCTAGTTTGCTTCCTTCGCTTCTGTGGCGCCCCGACCCGACTGTTATACAGTGATGCTGTATGTCACAGGTTAAGCGATACAACCGGAGGTTACGGGTTTGCCAATCCCCGGCCAAAACCTTTGGCAGGCGTTGCTCGGAATGGATCATCGGCAACGCAACACCCCGATTGATGCCTTAACACAGGCACAACCCTCAATGTATAAGAGAGAGATCAAGACTTGTGGAACAACTGGCACATCACAGACTCTACGACACAAATCATAATAGTTCAACTCTTATAATAGAGAAAGATAGCAAATGACATCCAGAGGTCACAGACCCAACATTACATCAAGCGGAAGCAAATTAGGTTGTTCTAAACAACAAGAACCAAATTATGGCCTAAGAGGCCTACAGATAAACATCCAACGCCAGCTGTTCCGGGATGTCCCAAGCTGCCACCTGGGAACCCCAGACTATTCGTCGACGTCCACAAAGAACCCACCTTCGAGGTCGGTGAAGTCCTCCTCTGAAACAAAACAAACGACGTTGAGTTCGACGAACTCGCAAGATTATATATGGAGCTTTAGCTCGATGAGGCTTACAAGGTTTTATGGCTGTTTTGCATAAAGCTGATTTTATTTATGAAAACATAACTCCATGGCATCGACTATTCAGAGTATTTTCAAAAGGGTAAGAAGTAACTCTTTTCTTTGATCACCTTTCTCATCATCAACCATCATCAACCATTGTACCTGTTCATCAAAGGCACCTCCCCGAATCACCCTCGAGGAAGTTAACCTTGCACACTTGAGTGGTACCTCTAGTACCTAGGTTTTAATCATTCCGTTCAAGTTATTCTATGATCTTATCGTCCTTTCCCAAGTTATCCGTAACCGTGGACACGGCTTTTCGAAAAGATTTAACCCTGCAGGGGTGCACTGTGTTACCTCCGGTACCGCCCGGCTCATTGCCTACACGTAGCTCTCTTTCGGGGAAAGCCGGCTGAGTGGGAACGGTTACAACCTTTACCTTGTAAAGACTAACCCAGGATCATCAGTGAGGACGGAGCAGCGGATCCAACACCCTGCCCCGTGGCCACTCATTTTCCTAACACCACCATCCTCATCTCAGTCTTAGCCACCATCTTCACGCACACGCAAATGGAAGCTCAAACTAGAGGACCCTGGCTAGTCCGCTCAAGTTAGTCGGTCGACGAGGGCTCCATATACCCCACCGAAAGGAAGCGCGCTCATTCTTGGTTCAAGAGGTAAAGAACTCGCACCTAGGCGACGAGAGTGAGACAAAGCACCACCATACCCAAGTGGCCTCTCATCCCCACCTTTAAGCATTTTATTACCTGTCTCCACAATTCCTCCACCATCAACCATTTATCTCATCACCTGTTTCCAACATGAACCATCCATCGGACGGCTAAGCATTTAACTAAGCATGGCTAAGCAACAACATAGCATAGTTAAGTATTTCAGGCCAACAATACAAACCTATGGATAATAGGAGGGAAACAGGTATTGGCATCGGAAACTTAATGCAACTATAGGATACTCTAATCCAATAAAATTGACATTTGGAACCGCATGCAATATTATAGTGGAGAAAATATTTGCGGAAAACATAGGATAAGATATGCTCAGAGGGGGGATTACGCTTGCCTTGTTCAGGGTACTGGTAGTACGGATCCTCGGGGTATTGTGGAGTAACCCCGGCTGCTTGATCTATGGAGACATAACAACGGAGGAGCAATCAATCACCACACAGGTTTTAACAAATACAATGCACAAACACATGATGGCATGACATTTATAATGCACTGAATTTATTCTAGTAAGAGCTACTAATTCACATGGGGTGCGAAGATAATTAGTTAACAGGAGAGGGAATATAGCTCTACATTGTTTTTAATGTTTTCCTGTGCTAAGCTCATGTAAACATGCATGCAAGTGATGCAAAGGATCAGTGCACATTTTTCTGAGCATTTCGATATAAGGAACACATTTTTCGGAGGCCCGATCAAAAGTTATTAATTTTATAATTCCTCTTTTTAAATATTTACTTTTGATTATTTTACTCCAACGATAATTATTTTATTTACTCGACTCGAGAGGGAGAGATGAACTAGTAGGAATCATCGGAGTCGATGTCCCTACGCCGCGAGGGAGGAGCGGGGAAACATATGCCATCGGAGAGAAAAAGGCAAAAGACAGCAGGATTTTTTTTTTTTAAACCGGCCTGTGGCCCGGTTTGGGCCGGTTGTGAGGCCGGCATGGCTCCAGAGGAACCCGGCACTCAGCCCGGCCTGGGCTGGCTCAGTGGCCGGCCAGGCGACAGAGGGTTCCAGCCCTCAGGCCGGTTTTTGCCGGTGCAGAGGCCGGTTAGGGGCCCGATAGGAACGGCCCACGGCCCGGCTATGGCCGTCTTCTTGACCGGGCACGCGAGAAAAACATGGCGACGAACGCCGGCGGTGGTGGCGAGCGGCTACGGCGTTGCAGAGCAAGGGGAGAGGGAGAAAGGGGCAGCGAGGGCCGGGAGCTCACCCTCACGCACGGTGGAAGGTCGGGGAGGCCGGAGGTGAGCGGAGCCGGCGGAGATCGCCCGGCGGAGCCGCGCGGTGGTCGGAGAGGAAATTGGACGGCGCGGTCGAGGTACAGCTTCTCCGGTCGATTCCCTTGGTGGAGAGGAAGCGGTGGACGCGGTGAAGCGGTGTGTGCTCTTCGATTCACCCGGGGACCCTTCAATCGGCGGCGACGAGCACGGCTAGCTCGGCGGCCATGGCGCGCCTCGTGGGGAGAGAAGAGGTGGAGCACGGGACAGAGGAGCGAGTGAGGGTGGGGAGCAAAGGGCTCGGGTGTCCTTCTTCTCCTCACGTGGACCGCGGCGAGCATGGAGGTCAGGGCAGAGGCAGCGAGGTGGTCCGGCGGGAGCGCGACGACCTCGGTCACTACAGAGCGAGGGAGATGACGTTTTTACAAAAAATCCCCCTGGAAGTTTTGAGTTCATAACAGGCCAGTCCTTTCCAGTACTGTGTAAAACTACAGCAGCTGTATTTGAATTAGTTGAGCAACTTAAACACTTCCAAAAATTATGAAATAATTTGGAGATGCTCCCTGGTCATTTAGTTGCTCCACAAAAATTGGGGTTTAAAAATAAAATGTTTTGACCAACTTTTGTTCATAGTGTTTGCTTTAGGCCTTTTTGCTAAATTCAAGATATTGCCCATTTGGAAAATTTATAGCAATTGCAAAATATTGTTTTCAACCCTTGGAACTTCCTTGACAAATATAAGATGTCAAGAATTTTGTTTTGCAAGTTGAGTGTCTTCCTTGTTGTGAGATTTAGTTAAACCAAGTTTGGCATTTTACCTTTCAATGTTGCCAAACCAAGTATTGTGTTGTTTAGCAATTGCAAGTGGATGCAATGATGCATGCATGGAATGCAAAAAGTGAAAATTTGGTCCATAATTTGCATTACCAAAAGTGGGTTGTTACAATTCTACCCCCCTTACAGGAATCTCATCCCGAGATTCTAAGGTTGCGGGAAGAAGTCAGGATACTCCTCACGAAGACTAGACTCTCTTTCCCAAGTAGCTTCTTCCTCGGAATGGTGAGACCACTGAACTTTGAGGAACTTGGTAGTCTTGTTATGGGTCTTCCTTTCGGCTTCATCCAGGACACGGATAGGATGCTCGCGATAAGTGAGGTCTTCCTGGAGATCCAACTCCTCATGATTGACCCCATGGATAGGATCTTTAAAACACCTGCGAAGTTGGGAGACATGGAACACATCATGTACATTTGGGAATTTGACCGGTAACTCCAACTGATAAGAAAGATCTTCTCGCTTGGCCAGAACGGTGAAAGGGTCCAACATAGCGAGGGGCCAATTTCCCTTTGATACCGAAGCGGCGAAAGCCACGAAGGGGAGAGACGCGGAGATAAGCTTTATCACCAATTTCATAGTGAATTTCCTGATGGTGCTTATCATAGTAGCTTTTCTGCCTAGACTGAGCAATCTTCAGATTCTCTCTTATGATTCTAACCTTCTTCTCGGCTTCATTGATCACATCTGGACCAAAGAGTGCTCTCTCTCCGGTCTCGGACCAATTTAGAGGAGTGCGGCATTTCCTTCCATAGAGAACCTCAAATGGAGCCATGCCCAGACTAGCTTGATAGCTATTGTTGTAGGAGAATTCCGCGAAAGGGAGATACTTTTCCCAACCCTTGCCAAAAGAGATTACACATGCCCGAAGCATGTCTTCCAACACTTGGTTCACTCTTTCAGTCTGACCATCAGTTTGAGGATGGTAGGCGGTACTGAAATTGAGACGGGACCCCATAGCAGTTTGGAAACTCTGCCAAAAACTTGGAGACAAAGATACTTCCACGGTCCGATATGATCCTCAGAGGGACCCCATGAAATGGAACAATACGAGCCAAATATAAGTCAGCAAGTTGACTTGCCCGTATATCATCACGGACTGGTAGGAAGTGAGCAACCTTGAAAGACGATCAATGATCACCCAGATTGCATTGTTTGCCCTTTTGAGATTTGGGGAAACCCGTAGAATGAAGTCCATACCAATTTCATCCCATTTCCACTCGGGAACTGCAATAGGGCGGAGAGTGTCGGCAGGCCTTTGATGTTCAGCTTTTACCCGTCGACATGTGTCGCATTCAGCAACAAACTGGCGATTTCTCGTTTCATACGAGTCCACCAGAATTGCGGTCGAAGGTCTTGGTACATT